>OY755042.1:8876476-9037871 GCA_963576565.1 Aspidapion aeneum | reverse complement strand
TTGTTTTAAAATATTTGTTGTGTTTTAGCCATAATTTTTTCTAAAATGATTTTGCAAAAAACTGCTAAGATACGGTTGTTAAAAATGCTTTAAAAAACTACCCCTCAAAATTTCGACGCGTTCCGCTTTCTCGTTTTCTATTTCTATTAGAACAAAGATTTGGGCAAAAAACGCGATATCAGTGTTGTCAAATGTTAAGTTTTCGGACGAAGTTTGCCCCTTTAAAGTAAATTTTTGTTTTGTCCACAGTTGCGTTGGGCTAAGTCAGCCTTCGGCTCTGCTAAGTAAAATGTTTGGTTTATAATGAATCTGTTTTTTTATGTATTTTATATAGCTAATGTAGCGAAACCGTTTTTGTATGGGTATATGATAAATGAATCCGGAAGGCCATATTGGGGGAGGTTATTTTCGCTGGATTAAACCTCTTTCTAAAAAGACATTTTTGATGGGCTCGAAGGGGAAATCAAAGGAAGGAAAATTGGTAAGGTGCGTTTGTCGGCCTAAAACGCTCTCCCTGGCTGCCTTTTTATTATATAAAAAGTTATTTTAACCCCCGAAATTAGAAAATGGATCGATTTAATTTTGTATGGGTAGTGTCCCTAGGAAATGCTTTGCTTTAAAAATAATGCCACTTTGTCTATACACGTATCTTAATAAAGCTTTTGTTACTGTATCCACACACAAAAAAATATACCGAATCAGTTTGTTCTTGGAATATCACTGACCCCCTCATTATGGGAGTTTTTTTAAACGGCCAAATTCAAAAATTTGTCGTCAAAAAATAAAAATTGAAATAAAGCTTTAACTTAACTTATTACTTAAAGGCCCCTAATAGCTATTTGTTGTTTTTGGTGTTGAAGGAGTTCTTGAAGAACATATTATCATTTTTTTGTAACCATTTGAAACACCTCTATTTTTTCCCACATAAAAATAATAAATAAGAATGTAGTCCTTCGCAAAAGTTTAAATTAAAGTTTTACTATTATTATTTTAAACAAAATTGAAAGTACAGCGTGTCCCATTTTCGATGGGATTAAATGGGAAACTTGTTGTTATTGAAGATATCGATTTTCTGATTGCACCTTACCGTGCTCTTTTTTTGAGCCCTTAAAAATTATGTAATGAGATTTTTAATACATACACCTATTTAATTTTGGAAATTATTTGATCTGATAAAGCTGTCATAGTCGAGAGTAAGGTGTCATAATCAAGATTAAGTTTCAAAATCGTGAGCAAAATGTCTTAATCGGGTAATATAGTTTTCGTTTTTTATAATTTTTTGTTTACTCTTGTAATATTGTATTATATATATATATATATATATATATATATATATATATATATATATATATATGTATATTTTTATTTTATTTTTATGGAATCCAACTATGTATTGCATTTCTAGCGATTGTTGTTAACCATTCCTTAATTATTGTTTGCTTAAATTTTTTTAAAGATTTTATATTCAAAATATTTTTTGGAAGTGTACTATATATTTTGGGACCTAAGAAGCAATAACTTCTTTGAGTTATTTTTTTCTACTTTAGGGATTCTGTAAATTATTTCACGTTTTCGGGTGTTGTAGCTGTGTTCTCTTTCGACTAAATTGGACTTGAATTTATGTTGTCTTACGGTTAAAGCATAAATAAAATGTTTCCCAATGTCAAAAAATTTTGTCTCTTCAAACAACAATTCAGACGACAAACGATATGGTTAATTAAAAATTATTTTAATGCATCATTTCTGAATTTTTTCCAAGCTATCCAGATGATTGTTTGTTGTTTCTCCCCCCCCCAAGCCAAAATACCATATGTTAAGTGTGGTTCAACAAGAGCTTGATATAAAACTTTAACGGTTTTATTTAAAAAAATGATCTTAGATGTTTAAATTTATGCAATAAGGATCTGATTTTGTTGGATACATATTTTATGTGTTCATCCCATCGAAGATGTGCATCAATAAAAATATTTTTTTTTAGCGTTTTTTCAATTGTTCATGGTAAACAGTCACATATATGACTCCGTTTTGAAAAACAAGTAACAAAGATATTTACACCAACCAAAGCCAAAGTTCCTTTTAAGTATGATTTTACAAACTCTAGAGTTTTAGAAAACCGAAAATTTCATGTTATAGTGAGCCATCATTTGTTTATTCAATTTTATTAACACATAATATAGTTCGACCATTGTTTATGATAAACTAGTAGATGATAAGAAGTATTAAGCCATTAAAATGTCCTAGACTATACACCAGATACAATTTTTCTTGCTGTAAATAAAAACTAAATAGAAATAATAAAAAAATTATAGCACTCAGTACAAAAAAAACCCCTACGAAACTTATGACTGAATACTGAATTAGCCAGATTGTTGCCATGCGGATAAATCATTACAACCCTGACAGTGCCTTGATATGGGCGGTTCTTAACAAAAAAACAAATTTAAAAGTTGGGTTGTTAAGGTCACCAAAAAAAATAAATATTAAGGTACCGATTCCTACGTTTTTCGAAGCGTGCGGAAAAGCGGCACTATCAAAATTAAAATACATGCGGAAAAGTAAAAGTTTCCACACGCTCGTTGAAAAAAACTATTTAATTTCTTGGTTTCTACTTATAAAAGAAATTGTACCTAATAAATAAGGGGAAACACAACTTTTGAATTTTACCCAAACATTTTAATCAAAATACTCACTTATCGTGGATTCACGCAAATACTTTTGAAAAACAAGATCTAAACATTGATTGACAATATTTACCCCAAGATTTATTGTATTAAAGGGATAATGGTTAATAAAAGGTTTATGTGCCTCCAATTAAAAGTTAAAAGCCTATAAAACGTTACTAAAAATTAAATATCCATCTAAAAAGGGTCAATCAATATTTTTAATTAGACTTAATAGCTCTAAATCTAAATATAGGTACCTAGTATAATTTTGTGTTTTGCACGGTAAATTTAAACATTGATGAGATAAGCACATTGATGAATTGAATAGTAAATTAAGTAGTATCTGTTACACCTTAAAGGTTCTAAAAAATTACATAAACTTAGAAATACTAAAAGTGGTCTATTATGCAAACTTTCAATTTTTGATGAGATTTGGCATTATCTCTTGGGGGCGATCTATTAGATGTGAAGATATCTTCATTACACAAAAGAGAGCTCTTCTGCAAATGTTAGGGTTGCGATTCCTTGAAAGTTGTAGGGGTAAATTTAAAAACTTAAAAATATTGACAGTGTATGGGACTTGTATCCTTGAATGTCTTATGTTTTTATTTAAAAATAAACACTAATTTTGTGATTTTACATTTCATCATGAACATAATACTAGATCACTCAGCACAGATCTGAGGGCACGGCAGTGCCTCGCCAAGTTCGCGCGCCGTACCATCTTTTCTTGAAACATTTCAGCCGATATTTCACGTATCTAAAACTCTATTTCGGAATGAGCTACAAATCTCAAACTTTGCACAGTCGTAGATCTTCATTAAGTTAACAACCAAGAATTCCATAAAGTAGTATTAGTGGCACTCACTCACTCATGTATAGATCATCAAAATTCTACTGTACTTCCAGACATGCTATAAAGCTGAAATTTAGCAGACTGAAAAAAATTATGACCAAACCCCTGAAAAAAATCAAAAAAACCCAAAATTCTAATTTACTCCCCTCCCCTATACAGGTAAAGTTATGTAAAATAAATCCTAGAGAGCTGAACTTTGGCAGACTGATAGGAACTATGATAAAACTGTAGGAAAAAATTTAAAAACACCAAAATTATAATTTACTTCCCTCCCCTATAAATGTAAAGTTATGTAAAATTAACACTGCCCACTTCCAGAAACGCCAGAGAGCTGAGCTTTAGAAGGCCGATAGTACGTATGTTAAAACTATACAAAAAAATTAAAACACCATAGAATTCTAATTTACTTCTCTCCCCTATAAATGTAAAGTTATGTAAAATACCTTTGCCCACTTCCAGAAACGCTAGAGAGCTGAGCTTTTTAGGACTGAAAGGCACCATGATAAAACTATAGAAAAAATGTTAATTTACTTCCCACCCCTATAAATGTAAATTTATATAAAAGTAACATTGCCCACTTCCAGAAACCCTAGGGAGCTAAGATTTGAAAGTCTCAAAAGAACCTATGATGAAACCATGGGAAAAAATTTAAAACCCCAAACTTTTAATTTGCTTTCCTCCCGTATAAATGTAAAGTTTTGTAAAAGTAACAATGCCTACTTCCAAAAACGGTACAGAGCTGAGCTTTGGAAGGCCGATAGGAACTATGAAAAAATTATAAAAGAAAATTTAGAACCTTAAATTTTAATTAACTTTCCTCCCCTATAATTGTAAAGTTATCTAAAAGTAACATTCTCCGCTTCCAGAAACGCTAGAGAGCTGAGCTTTGGACGACTGATAGAAACTATGATAAAACTATAGAAAAAAATTTAAAAACTTCAAAATTTTAATTTACTTTCCTCCCCTTTAAATGTAATGTTATGTAAAATTAACATTGCCCACTTTCAGGAACACTAGAGAGCTGAGCTTTAGAAGGCTGATAGGAACTATGATAAAACCTCAACATTTTTAATAAAGTATTGCACAAGTTTCGAACAATGGGGGCAATTCTTTAAAATTTGAAATAATTTGAAACAATCTGAAAAAATTTGACGCCTCAAATTTTACCCCTAAATCATGGCAACATCGTAAATTTCAGTTTATTATACAGCGTCTAAAACCGAAAAATGAGGAAAAATATAATCTAAAACCTACCTTTAAACCCGATTCCTGATAATTCAATATTTTTCCGGGATTGTTGATGATGCACAGGTTCTTAAAAAATTGTATTTTTCCGGAAAAAAACAATAACAAAACCATGAGACGTTTTTCTGACTTCGTTAAAGTTGGATTCAATTAACATGCAAAGCGAACCAAAACACAGCCTTCGTAACTACGAAGGCTGCGACCAAAGCGAATGGCTCAGTACAGCCGACCACAAAATCAAACGTATTATTATGTTAACGAAATCAAATGAATCTTAGGAAAAAAAATATTAGGCTTGATAAGTTATGATATGAAAAAAAAAATAATACCCGGATTTATTGCAACCCGTGGCCCAAAAAATAACCTTTGAATATATAAATATCAAACTTGTATTATTATTATCATATAATTAAAAATAATGTTTGTCTAATATTTCTTATCAGGTATGAGAAGAGAAAGAAAAAAAGTCTGCCAAACCCAGGTTATAAAGGTTAAGTTCAGGTCTGCTACAGGGTGACCTTAAAATTTATTATAGATTTGTTTAGAAATTCTAGTTCTCTACTTAACAATAAAAAGTTGAAAATAGCCCAAAAAGTTAAACTATGTATTAACGGATTATTTCAAATTTAGGTTCAGGGGGTGAGTTACAGGGTGATATCAAAAATAGTTGTACAATTTACATTCTTAAAAACAACTTTGTCAGGAGTTTTACTTAGCAAACAAGAGTTAGAAATACCTTAAAAAATCATATCACTAACATATTGTATTACCTTTAGAGACAGCAAGTTAGCTACTGGGTGATATCGAAATTATTAGTGTATTTTTCTAAAAATCACATTTTTAGAAAACAATGTTGTCAAGAGCTTTCGTTATCAGAAAATGCTTAGGAACACGTTAAAAAATCATGACATTAACTGACTATTACCTTTAGGTCCTTGGAGTAAGGTACAGGGTGATATCAAAATTAGTAAAACACTTTTGTAAAAATCACAATTTCAAAAATCAACTTTATCAGGAGTCTTGGTGAGCAAAAAATAGTTAGGAATTGTAAACAAACCATACTATTCACTAACTGCGTTACATTTAGGTCCAGTAGGTAAGATACTAGTAGTAAATTTTTTTATAAATCATATTTTTAAAAATAACTTTTGGCCTCACCTTACTGTTTACAAACCAAGAACATATAAGTTAGGGTTTCTTGAGCGATCTATTAAAAGAATATTACGTTAATTACTTTTCCGCACAATTTTACTTTTTCGCATCATTTTTACTTTCCTCACGATTTTTTTCCGCACGTCCAAATTGCAAGAACCTTTCCGTCCACAATCGTTTTCAAATGAAAACCCGTCCTCCTACACACAAGTTTCATTTTCAAGAAGTGCTGCTGAACCGATGCTACCAGAAGCACCGAATGAAGAATCCTGTAATGTGTTACAGCCTGTACAGACCAATATACCTTCCTCCATTCACTACAGTAGTAATTCTAAGCAGCAAACTGATCAAGGCATTTCTGTAGTGGGCCAAACACCAACCAATCAACAAACAGAAAGTTCACTTTCAATTTCAATATCTACCATCGTTAACTTTTTCGTTATTGTTAATTAAATGTTCTTTACATAAAGTTTCTTTTTAATATATCATAATAAAAAAATCCTGTTTTATTATTTTTCCGTGCATAAAAAAAATCAAGTAAAAATAAAAGTTAAAAAAACGTACGGAAAAGTAACTTTTCCGCACTAGTGCTGAAAAATTTCTTTTTCGCACGATTTTTGTTTTGTTAAAAATGAAGATATTTAGGACTCATTAAATGATTTATGTAACAATTCTATCTTACGTATCATTTTCTAGCATTATTATAAAATCTTTGCGAATTAAAACATGTTTTTTGATAAAGAAGATGGACAAAAACACTCGTAGGAAAAATATTGTACCTAATTCTTGCGGAAACTATCTTTTCCATCCTTGACGGCTTGCCCGAACTCCGCTCCGCGTCGTTTGTGCAACTGCCGTCACGTGCGGAAAAGTACCTCTTTCCGCACTTGTTAGGTAAATAACTATTGTACAAACAATTAAAAGCCTAAGCGATACAAAAAAATATTTATGTAAAAGATATTTAAAATTTAAAGGTAAAAGACCTTAAGTGGGATGAAACTACTGCTTTTGTTGATTTGGAGTTTTCAGTAAAAATAGCTAAAGAAGTAAAGAAATATATCCCTTTATCAGACAACCAAATAGCTATGTAGCGGTACATGTATTAACAGATTTTTTGAAAGAAATGCAAAATGTTGAGTCGCTTCACTTTGGAAGAAGTAAGTAATTAAATAAAACGTACGTACGGGACAAAAATATTTCTGTGCAGGTTGTTGTTTGTCAATGTAATTAAATGTAATATTTATTATGTGTATTTGTACAGTCGGGGACTTTTTAAATTGCCGCTCTGGAAAATAAAAAAAATTCCTATTTGAAATTCGGAAAAGCAATTTAAACCAAACCAAAAAAATTGTGAACTTTACCACTGTCTGTATACATACGTATTTAAAAATTTATTGTTTTTGATTTCTTTAATTGATTAATTTTGACAGAAAAAAAATAAAACGGCCATTTAAAAAGTCCCCGACTGTACATTTTTATATTGAGCAAGCTTAATAATTATAAGGGTTTGATTTGGCTCGGTTTGGTTATGTTAAATAGATAACTTGGGTGTCAAATTGTTGCCTAAAAAACATGCAAATTTGTGAAATAACAACGAAGACAGTTTCTTCCTGTAAATAAATGTGCAGATTTTTATATTTATCGTGTATGTTTGTCAATGTTTGCATTAGGCAAGCCTAGTGAAGGCTTTCGTTTTGTTACATTAAATATATATTTTAGGGCCAAGATTCTAAAATATCTTGTAAATTTGTTAATCAACAAATCAAACAAATGTAAAATATTTGTAAAAAAATTTTGATTTACTATTTGTATTTGTTAATTTTTATATTGACCAACTGGTTCGGTTTGATTCAACAAAGATCGAAAGTAGCTACACTGTAATGATTGCAAAACAAAGTAGAATTAAGAGACACACAGGTACACACACACACTCATAGAAAAGTTTTAAAAAAATCAACATCCAATAAAAACTCAAGGTAGCAACACGACGGGTCGCAGAACTTTGTTCGAAAACATTTTCTTCGAACGGAAATTTTTATGAAAACCATTTCTTCTAATGAAAATTTGTTTGAAAACATTTTTTTTAAACGGAAATTTATTCGAACACCATTTCTTTGAACGGAAATTTGTTCGTAAGTAATAGTTGTTCAAAAACATTTTCTTCGAATAGAAATCATTTTCTTCGAAAGCAAGTTTTTCGATAAAAGACGCTCTAGACCTGGATTTCCAAACCTAACACAATTCATATAGTTTGACTACGGCAAGGTCTTTTTAACATATTTTTTCAAAAAAACCCTGACTTCTTTCCCGGGATCGTAAACATTCTGAAAATTTGTCTACTTTCCTCCTTTTGGAAGGTCGAAATTGGTATTTTCCTAAACTTTGTCAATTGATCGCAAACGTATCCGAACCGGTCCAGATACCTCCTGATATGCTCAATTAAGAAAGGTTAGACTAACACCGATTTCAACCTTCCAAAATGAGGACCGGAAAGCTAATTTAGGGAAATCATTTTTCGACAATAGGTCTCGGTTGGTTCGGTTTGGTTTCACACCCTCTAGGATCCCGGGAAAGAAGTCAGGGAAGTTTTTATTTCCAAAAATTGTTAGAAAAAAACCCCATTAGTCGAACTATATGAGTTGTGTTAAGTTTGGCAAGCCAGGTCAAATTTTTTTTTCGAAAAATTTGTTTTCGAAAAAATGTTTTTGAACAAATTTTCATTTTAAAAAAATATTTTCGAACAAATTTCCGTTCAAAGAAAATGTTTTCGAACACATTTCTGTTCGAAGAAAATGATTTCGAAAAATTTCTGTTTGAAGAAAACGTTTTCGAACAATCTTTTGTTCGAAGAATATGTTTTAGAACAATTTTTGGTTTAAAGAAAATGATTTTCGAAGTTTATGCTTTCGAACAATAATATTAAGATATTTATATGAAATGTACTATAAAAATATAAATAATTAAGCCGAACCTTACGAAAACTCGAACTGTATTTGGGCATTTTTTGTCTTTTGATAAAATGTAAAATTCGGAATAAAAAGATACTAAAAAAAACCACAATACCAAAAACACCCAAAAAAAATGGGAAAAAACCTTGGAAAATAAATTAAACAGTGCGAAAAATAGCGTATAAACATCGTGATAAAATTTTCATTTTATCCCTTGATATATTATATACTATTAATAAACTTTTAACATAGAAATGTATTTCTGTCCTGTTTGTTTATTTATTACGTATTATTTTTATACAAAAACAGAAATAATATTTAAAAGAAAATAATTTTTAACAATAATACCTACAATAAATATTCATAACCCAAAAACTCAAGGAACATATTTTTTATTTCTTAAGCTGTATAAAAACGAGTTCTTTTTAAGTTCTATTAAAACATTTTTCTTTTCTCAGACTGTATAAAAATGAGTATTTTTCACGAACGTCTATGGAATTTTGAGTACGGTTTTGACACTCGTGTCGCTACCCCTGGGAGACGCTAGACTTCCAGGATGCAGTGACCCTAGTATTTCTAATTACACTATCCAAAACCTTATGGGGCAGCCTTCGTTTAGTTTACGACAGAGACAATTTATTATTTTCTCTCTGGTTTACGAAGCCTGTGTCATGGGCCGTCACTGAAGAACAGCAGTTTCTATATGGGAGGACCCCCCAGAATAAAAAACTATATACGTGCCTAGCTTTTTTTAAAAGTAAAAAAATAATAACCAATTCAATAATTTGACCAGTATCCCACTTGGTCAGATTTTTCTGGCAGATTTTAAAGAAATAATTTGACATTCCCTTAAAAATCCGTTCAAATATAACGGTGGCAACAGCGTAGAGCTAATTTTGTAGCGACCCTTCCACGACATGCAGTTAGTCCCTCTTTGTTAATTTTACCGTGAAAAACAAAGAAAGAAAGTAAACTTAGCTGACCTCATAAAGAAAACGAATAGGACTCATAAATTTGAAAGAAATGTGACGAAATGTGACGAAATTTGACATTTCAGTTTGTGTGGTTAATAGTGAATTTATTTACAATTTTTAAATTAAAAATTTTCAACAAATTACGGGTTTTTAATTAATAACAAATATTATATCGTGACGCTACATCTATCAAAAAGTGGGAAATGGCCTTTTAGGTAAGTTTTTAAGTTTAAAAATTGCCTTTTAAACGAGAAATCTTAAGCGCCAGATTATGTCACATTTTGTCAAATTTCGCCAGATTTTTTGAAATGTAAAGAATTGACCCCAATATTCCGCATATTTTACTACTTTAAAAATTAAATATTATCCAAATCCTTTAAAAAAGGAGTGAAATCATAACAAAAACATTTCATGAAAAAAAAAAGCCAAGTACGGTAAAGGGGTATTCCGTAAAAAGAATTGAGATAAAAGTAAAGCCAAGTCCTTCAATACAAATTTCAAAACGAATGGTTCTTACTAGTTTGGAAATGTTTTTCTAAACTTGGCTATTACGGCTGCAAATGGCTCTTAGGCACAGTGCTAAATTGAACGTAAGAAGTTGAAAAATTGCCGACATAATTAGTTATTTTAATTATTTTCTAACTAGTAAATAAATAATAATTGGTTAGGTTCTTTTGTGTTCATTAAGTTCTATTTAAACTACTTTAATAATAATTTAATAAATGATTTTTTTTTATAAAAAGAGTTGTTTTTAAGTTTTCTATTTATGTGGTCTGTCAGACGCCACATAATGCTTTATGATAAAAAAAAATCACACGGTTGGTTAGGGGTTATGCTGTGACTTATAAAATCCTTATTGCAATTATTTTTGTGAAAGGAAAAAGCGTTTTTTCAACTCTCTTGGTTGTGTTTTTGTTATTTTTGTAGGGCAAACTTTTTAGAACAATACCCGAAGGCTTTTTAAAAAATAGTTTGGTTTTTGTTTGTTCAGTTTTCATCATTCTGTTTCCCTTTTCTCCAAGCTTTTCCCTTTTGTCGATGGTTTTTTTTTGTTTGAGGAGTTAAAAATACCAGCGCACTATAATATTTGATATCTTTACGAAATTTAGCCGATAGCTGCTGCAAAAAATCGGAGATACTTTTTATCGTTAATAAAAATTAAATGGATCCATGATGGATTTGATATCTTCCTAGCACATTAGCACACTCCAAATAAACTCCATGCTATATCAGCCTTGAAAAGAGTTTTTTGTAAATATCTCAAAAACAAAAGAAATCGAACACTATTTTACCCGAGATTTTACCTGAAAATTTCATAAAAAGCGATTCAGCGGTTTAGAAGCTATCGTGTTACGGACAGACATACACACAGACAGACGTCACGGCGATGTTGGTAAGATAGGTCAATATACACCCAAAGAATATATTTTCAGCGTTATCTCAAAAATTTTTTTTGTCGAAAACAACTTCTCTAGCCTTTACTGCGCGGGCTGGGAAATTTATAATAAATAATTCAATTAGGTGCTCGATTATTATAATTCAATAAATTCACATAAATAGTTATATTTTGCTACTATACCTCGAGGGTCGCCAGATGTATTCAGAAAAATCGGATATTCTAAAAGAAAACTGCAAAATACTATAGTAAACCAAATTTTGCGGCAAAATCTAATTAAAGAAGCCTTAAAAAATTAATGTTTCACTTTGTACATGCAGTGTGCCGCTCGTGGTTTAATGTTCGAAGGATAAAACACTAAGACCTTTTAAAGGAGAGATCAAATAGGCACTTACCTAATAAATAAAGATCCGAAACATAAAAGAAGATCCAAAATTATATTAAAATGTGCGTAAATATTGATTTAGTTGCAAAAACGGTAATTTGTTTTGTAAAAAACTCCGTCGTAAAACAAATTTGTTTGACATAGACAGTCAAAACAACAACGAATATGTTCGTAACAACCAGATAATAGTATATAATCGTCGGTCCAATGCAAATTTGGCAATTTTCGACTATGTGCAGCAGTATGTACAATTTTATTCATAGTATTCAATGCCAAAAGCATGAAAGTGTTTGCTCTCTCTCTCCCCCTCCTAAAAATTTAAAAAATGAAATCTCTATTTCTCGCAATGCATCCTCAATATTTAAAACGCTTTTTTCTCAAAACATGAATAAATCAAATCGGTACATTGCACACAGACAGACATTACGACAATATTGCTAGGGTAGGTCAAACTACACCCAAATAACACATTTTCGGCATTATATCAAAAAAATTTTTTTAGTCGAAAGCAATACCTTCTGTAGCCATTGCTGTGCGGGTTAGGAAAGTCAAAATTGTTAAACAATATTACTGAAGTTTGAATACAAATGTCGTAAATTCCGTTCCGATTTCTTTGAGAGTTTAAAAGCTATCATGTTTACTAAAGCTCTTGTCAAATTAATAGTTATATAAAAGGAAGGTCTAAAATTTGTAACAAAAAATATTTTGGAACCGACAATAATTTATTTTTGGCAAAGTTCCACACACAAGTTAATAGGTATCTGAATAAAAAATGTCCTCCAAGTAATTTTTTATTGTTTAACTTAAAAATTATAGGGAATTTAGTATAAACCATGAATCCGGAACAAGAGCTATTTAAAATTGCAGCTGCGAGCAGGTATTATTTCTAAAAATATAAAACCTTTCTCTCTAGAAGAATGGTTTTTAAAGGAAAACCTTTTTCATGATAAATTTTAAATAAAATGCTTTCATCCTTTGGGAACTAAAAATAGCCCTATTGCCTAAATAGGCCTTTTTACCAGCATTATTTTGTTTTAAAGTTAACTTAGGATTTGAAGTGATTTAACTTACATAAGAATAAAAAGGTTATTGTTTCTAATTAAATCAGCTTACTTAAATGAAAACATCAATAAAAGAAAATAAAAAGTGACAGTGGCGTATCCGAACTTGATAAAACTGATTGTACCTGGGAGTTCCAAAATTAAGTTGAATGTGTTGCTTCAGTTTCACAATTTCTCAGCGGCGTAGCGTGGGGGGTTCGACGCCCCCCCCCGTCCCGAGGGTAGTGGCGCCCCATAGGTGGCCGAAGCGCCCTCAGCTTTATTCAGTCGGGCCGGTAACGCCCAATTGAATGGGTGCCAAAGGAAACTAACGACATGCAGACCTTTTGTTTTTTTTTTTTTTGGTCGCAAGATTCGTGAGAGGCGCCCTTGTGACTTATCGGCCGCCCCCTCACACATGATGACCTTTTTTTTTGTTTTTTTTTGCTCGCAAGATTTGTGAGAGGCGCCCTTTTGACCTTTTTGTTTTGTTTTTGTCACAAGATTTTTCATCAGTTTTCAGAGGCGCCCTTTTTAGCTGTCGCCCCCCCGTCCTTTCGGGCACGCTACGCCGCTGCAATTTCTCACTTCGGATTAATTTTAAAATCCTCAAATTTTAGCCCCTAATTGAAGTGTCAATTTTTTTGTTTATAACTTCAAAAATTATACTAATTTAATTTAGTTATTTTATCCTATTTAATAAAATTATAAAAAGTTTAATATGAGTTTTTTTTTGTATAATTTTATAATTTTTAATCTATTTTGCAAACTAAACAAAAAATGTGTTCATGGTATATGTTCATAATATACAAATATGTTCTTAATATGTCTATGCCCAAACAAAAGTGAAATAATACGTTTTTAGTATATTTTAACTAAAACTTATAGACCAATCAAGATAAACCTACAAACTGAAATAAACATTTTTATTATAAAAATAAAACTTTTTATATTTTATGTCACTCAAAAAAAAATATTTATTCCAAATTTTTAAGAAAAAGTATTAGTAGAAAATCTTAAGCTCATTTTATTAGAACCAATAGAAAAATTGGTTGGCGTCACACTTATTACGAAAAAATTACCATTAACTCAAAAAAAAAACCAAGCCCGTATATTTTGAAAACTACCGTAACAAGAAGGAAATATAAGTACATTAAATTAAACCTTGAAGTTTCTAGAATTCTAAATCCTAAATTTTTTACTTGAAGTTCTAAAACTTATTTCAATAGTAAAAAAATATTATTTGTCACCAATCTAATATATCACAATTTTTTCTAAATAAATTAAAACTGTAGAAGCAATGTGAACTTTTAGTTAGCTTGAGACTTTTTAAGTAAAAAGAGACATGTTAAATATTCCGGCATTAGGCTGCTTTTGTTGGTATTATTACTACTTATGTTTAAAAATAATATAAAAGACAAGCGAACACAAGTGAAAAAAATCTGTACTGTGCGAAACGTGAAATTTCTACGGTACTATGCGAAATAAACAAAACAATTATTGCTATTCTGGCAAAAGGTAAATAATTAATAAAACCTTAAAAAAATTCTTAACTTACAATTAACAAAGTTGTTCTTCTTCTTTTTTGGATGAAAATATCTCTAATAAAGTCTCATTTTGCAGTGACATTTCGCACACCCGCCGAAAAAGAGTCACAACTCAAAAATCGCCGTTATTGAGATAAGCCCAAAATAACTTGTACTTTCTTCCATAGAAGCGTCACATTTATGTTTCCACAATTTACTGCGAGATGGCGATGTGACTCTTTTATTTTGTCCAGTTTAGCTTAGGATTTACAGTGTCACTTCTGACATTATTATAACAGCGTGAACGTGGAGTTTCATCCTGAAAGGAGTCACATTTCGAGTTGTGAAAGTTTTCGTGTGAACTATTGGTTAAATCTGACCCATATAACAAGTAAAATACTTTTTTGTGTTGTGACTGTTTTTTCGAATTGTTCAGTGTACTTAGAATTAAGGAGAATAAGAAAAAAATCTTTTGAATTTATTAGAGAATAATCACATTCCCAGTTGTTATTCAGCATTTTATAACTCGTTGTAAAAATAAATACAAAGTTTCTTCTTTATCTGTTTTTTTTTAAATTATTTACCATCCTGCGTGACATCCTGATTTACAACGTCATGATGCCTTGTTCTAAAAAAGTGTCACAATATCGGGTTTTTGTCTTTTTTTTTACTAAAAATGACAAAAATCATTTTTTTCTGAGAAACGTACTGCACCAATTACATTGAGTTAATAGGTTCCTGTTGATATAAAATAACATGTTAACTCGTAATTTATCATGTTAGTATAAAATGAATCTCTCTAATGAACTAAATTCTTTAACAGCGATTTTCTCAAAACAATGTTTTTTGAGTTGTGACTATTTTTTTGCGGGGGTGCGATTTCATCTATTGGTTCTATGATTCTTTATTTGTACTGGGATTAACACAAAATAATTTTTTGATCTTTGTAGCGCTTAAGTGATTTAAAGACAGATTTGTTCATCGGTTAAAGTGCATGATTGATAAAACTCGAGAAGTTATATAAAGCCATTCCGTGTTCTACGACGGTGACTGAAATGGACAAATTCTTAGCGACAAGATGCTCCATTAAAGATAGGGAAACATGCGTCTGAAAGTTTGTATTTTGGGAGGGTTTCTCTGCGGAGAGTTTATCACACTAGTAATTTTTTAGTAGTTATCATTTAAAGACTCCTCACTATGTACTACTAAAACTAATGGTGCAATTTTTACTTTACTTGCAGCTACAGTCACAGCTAATTACAATCTCATTTTTTACACGAAAAGTACCCTCTTGAGCAGATTACTGATTATGAAGGGTTAATTTGGACCCTTTTTTATCAACGGTATAATTTCTTTTGGATTTATCCATAAAGTCCAGTTTTAAATTAATCTCTCTTAGCTTGGTAAAATAATGAATTTTCTTAGTTTTTGCGCACGATCTTAATATTATGGGCCTTTTTAGTTGAGATTTCAGGTTTATTAATAAACGAATCCAGGTCCTCCCAGCAGGCCGGCTTCTTTAGTAATCGTGTTTTTTAAATTACATAACTATATAGCATCTCCTTAGAACGTTTCTTGTTACAGGATAGCCGATTTAACCTAATCTTATTAAACAATTTTCCAGCTCTAAACTAAGAAGAATTTTTGAATAAATGAATGAAACGCCTTTTATTGATATAAAAAATATACATCAACAAGGCGAGATTTAGCTTTTTTTCTCGGTGGAGAACAATTGCTACTCTTACATCTAACCTTTTAGGTAGACTAATTTTATATAGCAACTTAATAAATAATCTATGCTATAATTAATAGACATTTAGTTATACTTAACTTAAATTTAAATAAAAATATGCACCTATGTTTGTAAGCAAAATTACTAAACCTAAAGACGATGACAAGGGAAATTTATTTGCCGAGATATTATACCCGTTATCAAAGTCTATATTTGCTAAAAAAATGATCTGAAAAATCATTCATAGGGCCAGAACCTACGTTTGGAATTTCAAAAACCTTGGTACGTGGCTACATCAAACGGATAAGTGAGGAACATCGAAACCACTAGCATTCATTACCAAGGCTAAACCACAGTAAGAAAATGGTGTCATCACCATTACCTTCACTCACCTGTGAACTACTAAAAGTTAATAGAAAACAAATCAGGCAGGTAACGAGACTTGTCACTGCACACTGAGAAAACATATGCATAGAATGGGAATCTACAGAAATGAGCCCATATGCAGACTTTGTAACAAGGACGACGAAACAGCCTCTCAGATAATATTTGAGTGCCAAGCACTGACCTTCTGCAGAACAAAAATCCTCCTGGAGGAAAACCCTTCCAGAGAGGCAGACCGTCAGAGAAACCTAGTAAAGAGTTGCTGCTGTTAGCGAGGTCGTCAAGCCTCCTAAACTAGGGAAAACCACCTAGCAGGAGATACAATAAGCTAAATAGCTGCAGTGTCGCGGACTCCCAAAACTTATTCTTGCTGGCGGAACTAATCAATCAATCAATCAAAGTCTATATTACTTCACCATTCAAAAGCAACAATTTAGTTTTTGTTTTAAACTTTTCCATAGGCAGTGCTGCCAGATTATTTGATAATTTATTATAAGTATGTGGCGCATTATAAGAAAAGCTTGATGAAGTTTTATGTTTTGGCAAGTGAAGTAAATTTACTAAGTCTCAGATGTCTGTTATGACATTGTGACCTAAATTTAAATTTTTTTGCAAGGTATGAAGGAGTTTGTGTTTTGAGTATTTTATGAGTAAACACCAGAAAATGGTGTTTACGCCTTTCTTTCATATTTAGCCAATTCAGTTCCTGAAACGTATGCGAAATATTATCATATTTACGTAAACCAACTATTAATCGAGAGCAAGTGTTTTGAACCTTTTGAATTCGTCTTTTTTCATTTTGAGTTAGACAATTTCCGTTAACAACGTCACAAAGATTAAAATATGACAAGACCAAAGCATCACACAGCTCCTTTTTTTTTGTTTGATCTGAAAAGTTTAAAGAAACATATGTGGTAAACTTTAAATGTGGGTTTATGTGCAGACCAAGATGCCCAGCATTTTCTTTCTCTTGTTTAAGAATAATGTTTTGAATACGAGCATAAAATATAAATTCTGTTCAACTTGCCTAATGTTGTTTTTGGATCCAAAAAGCATAAACTTGAATTTTTCTGAATTAAGCTATAGGGAGTTTTTCTCCGATAAGTTTGAAATATGACCGAGGTCTAAATTAAGTAGGTGATTAGGTTATTATGGATTTTTGGGGTCAACTTCTATATGGATATCCATGTCATTAGCAAATGATTGCGCCTGAGAGTGATTTATAGACTGAATTATGTCAGCAAGATATATGTTAAAAAGTAAAGGCCCTAGTATTGACCCCTGGGGTACACCTGATATCACATTTTCTTTTTCAGAAATTTTATCAAGAAATATTACCTGCTGTAGTATACTAGTTAAATATTCATTAAAAAGTAAACAAGATTTATGATCAAAACCGTAGTATTTTAGTTTCTGCAACATAGTTGATGGTCAATTGTGTTAATTGCTTTCGAAAAATCGAGCAGTACCACTGCCATAACCTTTTTGTCATCTATATTAGTAAAAATTTCATCAACCACTCTGGTTAGTGCAGTAACAACATTATGACCCTGTCGAAAGCCCGACTAATATTCAGAAAGAATATCATTTTTCTTTCCAACCTTTGTTTTTATTTGCTTCCTTTTCCAGGTATCGACGAAGTGAGTTTCGATCCCTTTGCTGACATAACTTAAGGACTATTCAGCACACATAATTCCTTTAGACCACTGCGATCTTAGATATTTGGATTTGTTGCGTAACATCCTAAAAAAACACAGCAATTAACATAAAAAATATCACTTACATGCAATATGTCTATGAGCACTTTTAAACTTAACTTCCATACCAGTTTAATATACGGGTCCCCATCTCGGATTTATCTGATATTAAACTTGGCTATATGAGTTGGAAAGCGACACTCTTAAAAAAGCTGATATACCTTTGATGTTAACATAACATAATAAATAGCCAGAAATTTAAAATCTGATACTAAACTGACCTGTTTTTACATGCATATTTTAAAATGAACCTAGTTTAATCCTTTTTGGTCAATTTTATTCCTTCATTAAATTATTTACATAGCTTTTATTGGGAATTTTACAGTAGCCATTAGCAAATACAATGCTTGAGCAATCTCTAATTGAGACTAACAGAAACTTCCAGAAAACTCTTTTTGATTTATACGTAACAGCAATAAATAACAATACTAGGTACTTGCACTGACGTGTGCTCTGCGCACATGGGTGTCGGGGGACTTATTTTGAAACAGAGAATTTTTCATGTGATTAACATGAAATTAAGTTAGTTGCTAGATTCCCGGCAACATTGTGCATTGGTGTCGCATGGCAGTATTCTAAACCTTGCTTTCACGAACAGCTACGAGAGTTCAAGAATACGATATTGTAATTCCCGGGAGATAAAGTTAGTTTGATTTCCCGGTAACGTTCCCGGAATCACTCCCTTCCCGAACTTTAAAGAACACTAGATTTAAAATTATGGAAATGCGAAAAGGCATTTTCCGATCCTCTTTTTAGTACTAGAAAAGTGGTATCTTATGTTACAAACCAATTTGTATATCATAGAAGGGCATATAATAAAAGATAACCATGTAAGCAGCTGTCTTTTTCATACGCGTAGAAAAAGAATAAGAATTCACTGACATGATTTAACCTGAGAGCAATGTCGTTTTGCGCTCTACGCGACAGATATTATTGCTTCTTTCATTATGGAAAACATAGTGCAACAACATATAAACCCAATGCGAAAATTCAGTTCGCGACCTTTAGCCTTGAAATAAGCAGTCTGCTCATTTACGTACACAATGGCGCGCCAGCAAGAGGCTTTGGTTTCGGCAGCGAACATATAATATATGTTCGCTAGTTTCGGTAAAGGATTTTGCAACGGGCGTTAAAACTATAAAGTTTTGTGATTGTATAGTGTGTTTTTTGATTAATAAAACTATCTTTCCAAAGTTTTATTAAAAAGACAAGTATTATAGTAAATAGGGGTAGGCCCAATCCTAAAATGAAGAGCTTACAACGAAAACTAAAACTTGCAAACAACATTTTAGTGCCGATAAGTATGAGCAGTACGAGCAGCTATAACCGGTTGTGAGAAAAAAAATAAACGTTATTTTTGTTCTTGTTTAATTTTTGATGAAATTGGTGTCTGGAATCATACCGCTTTTAGCGATTTAAATAATTTATATTGTAAGTAAAATAATATCTGAACTGGTAAAAATACTCTGCCAATATATGGGCACCTAAGCTCACACTAGGTTCTATAGATGTAGAGTACGGATGTACGGGTGAGCTAATATAACTAAAAACTTTAATATATTTTATTCAACTCGAAACTCAATTACCTATCGTTTGATACCACACAAACCATGTTTTGATTTAAACTCTAATTTTTGAAATCTACCCCCACCCTTTGTTAAAAAAAATCTAAAATGTGGTTTGTTTAACTCCAGACTCAATTACCTTTCATTTGATATCACACACGCCATATTTTCACTTAAACTCTAATTTTTTAAATCTACTCCCACCCTTTTATTTGACTTGTGCTCGGTGGATTTTGTTGGTACGGGTGTACGGGTGAGCTAATATAACTAAAAACTTAAATAAATTTTATTCAACTCCAAACTCAATTACCTATCGTTTGATACCACACAAGCCATGTTTTGAGTTAAACTCTAATTTTTTTAATATACCTTCACCCTTTTTTTAACTAAAATTAATTTTATTTAAATCCAGACTTAATTACCTTTCGTTTGATATCACACACGACATATTTTCACATAAACTCTAATTTTTTAAATCTACCCCCACCCTTTTATTTGGCTTGTGCTCGGTGGATTTTGTGGATTTTTAAATGGGACCATCTCGAGGCAAGATCCAGCCTAGGTACCAAATTTCATTAAAATCGGACAAGCGGTTTTTGAGTTATGCGCGTTGGTCGTTACAGACAGACATACAGACAGACAGACAGATAGACAGACAGACAGACAGACAGACAGACGGCGCAACAAAAAAGTTTCAAAATCATCTGAAACGCAAAGATATATAAAAAATTTTGAAATCGAAGCAACTTTTTTTTTCTCGAAAAAATTAGGATCACTATAGCTCACACTACTATAGTATAGTAGTAGTGTGAGCTAATACTTCACACTCCTAATTTCAACAATGGTGGGTACGATTGATGATTTTTCGGTGACCGATAATCTCTAGAGGCTTTTAAAATAACAGTTGTGTGTGTGTGTGTAGTAATAAAGTGTACAGGGTGTCCCAAATTGGGCACTTTTAGGGGGTTTAAGGTACTTCTAGGGGAGGCAGAGAAAAACTGACCACGCATTGCGAGGCTCAAATTTCAAGAGAAGATTCATAGTGAAAACCGCATTTTGAAATATCGTCTCGTCTTTGAGCTACGGGGGCTTTTTGAAAAGTCTGCATATTTGAAGGGGGTCTATAACTTTGTTATTAGTGGAAATTTTGATTTAGAGTAAATTGCAGTTTTAAAGACTTTGTCACGAGGAATTCACCCGCTAAATTATGTTTTAACTGTCACTTTTAGTTTTTGAGATATGACATAAAGTTGCATTTTCTCTTATGGAATAGCCTATATTTTAATTAATTTTCGAATTCGTCATTGAATTCTTTTCAAAAAGATGTATCATATGTCATAGTTTGATTGAGCGGTTTAGGAGATATTCAGCTTTTTCACTTATTTCTAGTGTGCTATGATTTCCTGCTGAGGCAGGTAGAGGCACTCCTTTATTTTTATTATTTTACACAGTCACAAATATAGTGAGGCTGGTTTGGAAAAATTATAATTCAGCTGACGGCCGTCAAAGCCTAGTTATAAAAAGTAAAAAAAAAATGATACATAATTCAAAATAAAATTAAAACGCTTTTGTGCAAAATAATTTCATATCAAAGCGTAATGTCAAATTGTTTAAACAATTGAAAACAATGACAAAACGCCAAGACGCAAGGTCAACTTGATTTGCATAGTATAAGACAACAAAACTATAGGAGTACTGAAGTAGGATTTGACCGCAAGGCTTTCACGTCAATGGCGCATGACGTCATTCAGCGCACACTAGACAAAAATAAAAAACTTTAATTATCTCCGAAACCGCTCAATCAAACTATGACATATGATACATCATTTTGAAAAGAATTCAATCGCGAGTTCGAAAATTAATTAAAATATAGGCCATTCCATAAGAAAAGTGCAACTTTATGTCATATCTCAAAAACTAAAAGTGACAGTTAAAATTTAGTTTAGCGGTTGAATTCCCCGTGACAAAGTCTATAAAATTGCAATTTACTCTAAATCAATATTTCCAATAATAACGAAGTTATAGACCCCCCTCCAAAATGCAGACTTTTCAAAAAGCCCCCGTAGCTCAAAGACGAGACGATATTTCAAAATACGGTTTTTACTATAAGTCTTCTTTTGAAATTTGAGCCTCGCAATGCGTGGTCAGTTTTTCTCTGTCTTCCCTAGAAGTACCTTAAACCCCCCAAAAGTGCCCAATTTGGGACATACATGTGTTGAAAAAAATTTTTTTTCCAAAAGTTTCAATGAAAAGATAAATAGGTATCATAAATAATGGTAGGCTAAAGCAAGAAATTAAAATTTACTGAAAACTAAAAATACAACAGGGCAAGTTTTAAAAAAAATTGATTCCCTTGCTTCAAAGTTCACCGCACGCCCTTGATTAAATTGCACATTTGCGTAACTTTTTTTTAGTGGTTTATAGCATATCCTGTATATTATTTTTTGTTATAATATTTCGTAAAAGTTATGTACTTTTTTCAGTTTTTTTAAATATTTTTTTTTTAATAATGAGCATTTTATTAAGAAGTGTGCCATATTATACCAATCTCCATTACTCGAACTCACGACTTTTCCCATGCAAGATAAAGGTTTGGGAACCCTGTATACTTAATAGATGCTGAAAACAGTAGTTAAGCGAAAAAAAGTGTTTTCATTAGTTGATGAATCACGTTTTACGTACAAAATAATAAATTTTCAACTGAGTTTTAAAAGTTTTGAAATAAACAGCGGGGCGCCCGAACCAAACATGATTGATCACCATGTCGCCATTATGTAAATTGAGCTGAATATTGAAAACCGATGCTTTAATACTTATAAACTTTATTTAATGCTAACAATCCTGGAGTTTTCTTTGATTATTTTAATATTTTTCTTTGGGTTTACAAAATGCTAAAGTATATACGTTAATAATTAAATTGAAAAGTAAGTTTTAGTTTCTACTTCCCTAGGGATCGCTATGTAGCAGGTGACACTTTGACAGTTGTACTGTTAAATCGAGTGGCCAAGGCTTGAATGTTGTAAGGTACAGTCGGGGACTTTTTAAATTGCCGTTTTATTTTTTTTCTGCCAAAATTAATCAATTAAAGAAATCAAAAAAAAATAATTTTTAAATGTATATGTATACAGACAGAGGTTCACAATTTGTTTGTTTTGGTTCAAACTACTTTTCCGAACTTCAAATAGGAATTTTTTTAATTTTCCAGGGCGGCAATTTAAAAAGTCCCCGACTTTACCAATTTGGGCAACAACTTAGATGAATTATAAAAGTATTAAAAATTATTAAATTTATTATCTATTACGATCTCGAAAGGGAATTTCTTGGAATTTGGCGGTTCTTGGAAAAAGTACTACAATAAGCGTTTTTCTTAATTATGTACACAATGTAGGAAAATCATACATACCTGTGCAATTTTCTTTTTTGAAACTTCACAGATTCACTTTTTAATATATATTTGATTTTAGGTTTTAGGGACCTTTTTTATGTTTATTGTAAATATAGTTATCTGATTAATTTTCTTAGTAATACTGTTTAGGTTTGGGATATTATATTGATTAAAAACGTCGATTTTAGGGCAACAAAAGATTTGTGTTTGATGTTAAAAAAACCAGAAAAAAGAACAATATTTAAAGCACTGGAAACAGCAATATTAAAAAGTTTTAAAATTAAAATAATTTCTAACAAAGATCAAAACAGTTATGAATATTAAAGATAAAATTTTATGTTAGTTAAAATAATTGACAAAATGTTAATTCCCCGTTTAAAAACAAACCTTAAATCAAGTGAAGTGGAGTCTACGAAAACCAACTAAAGAATGATTTCCGACGACTTTCTTGTACCCCCGACTTGCCGTTGATTGGTTTGAACTCTAATGCTAAAACCCTTGCAAAGGAAGAGATAGACTGTGCTTTAAACGCTCCAGACAAAGAGACCAAACACCAGCGAAAGCCAGAGATGCGTCGACTTAGAAAGCCGTTACAAGTTAAAATTTGATAGTGTGTTTTTCTAGAAATTGAAAATAGTTCGTTTAATTTCTTTCCAGTTACAAAATATAAATTATTGTGATGTAAGTGGCTCAAAGGATAAATTAGCCAAATAGAACTTTTATTAAAATACAGCAATCCTAAAAACAAGTCGCTGCGTTGTCATAAATTTTACATAAATACTTGTTGATGTCAAAAACAATATTTAATTAAAAATATTTAAAAACATAAATGGCAAAAAATCCATTTATATTTAAATCACGTTTTGTAACACCTAGTAGGATAGGGAATTATTGTAGGAATTCTTGCAAAAATTACACAACCAACTTTTTTAATCTAGGCGTTTCCATGATAGGCCGGTATATATGAAGTTTCAATGGCGCTGGGTTTAAGCAAACCTCTCAGGTGAAAACTCGCTTCCAAATCTGAACCAAAGAAAATATATCAACAAGAAGCGACAAAACCTGAATGACAGTAATGCAGTACTATTACACTCAAAGAAAAAATAGTGCAATTTTTGTTTTACACGAAAAAAACAAATTCAAAACTTTACTAGCAAAAATATTGTCAGGAATCCCCTTAATTTACTTTGTTTGAATGGTAACTTTATTTGTTTATTTGTATAATGGAACCACGTCCTGTATACAGGCATGCATGTTTCACTTTGGCCTATAAATATATTTGTTATCTCTTTCAACTGGTCTAGCATGTTCTGTGAGTTCTAGGATTTAACTAGTTTTAAAAGAGTTTGTGGTTTTGGTTGTGGTTTGGAACCGACTGGAAAACAAGTACTTTGCGTATATTTTTTTCTTTTTGGAAAATTTTCCGTTTTCAAAAGGCACGGAAAAAGAACAAAGAGACCGGAAAATCTATTTTTACGGTCCCTTTTTTAAGAATGATCTAAAATATAAAGTGACATTTAAAATTAAGCATGAAATAATTGAAATATAGTTAATTATAAATGCAACCTATGGGTTTTTTAATATTTATAAATATCATAGCTTTTGAGTAAGTACTTTAATATCTACATGTAGAGTAGCATGTTTGCAGTGGTTCATCTCGTTTTAAAAAAAAATTATTATTTACATGTTGGTTGTGTTTGTGCTGTTTTATACAGGTTTAAAAAAAATACGTACGATACACGACCGGAAACTATCTTTACAGGTCTAGTAATTTATATAGCTATTAATTGTATTTTCTCTTAATTGTGGTTGGGTTTGTTCCTGTTTCTAAAACAATAAAAACATATAACGGAGATTCAAAACGTTTTATAAAAATCTCTACTTTAACAAAAATTTTTAAATTTAAAATGGCCGAAAAAACAATATAATATTACTTAGAATTTTATAAATATTAAAATAATTATTGTTTATTTTTTAATTATTACTTTTTCTATTTAATTCCGCAACCGATTTTTCTTGATAAAAATATATAACAGTTTTGGCAAACAGTTAATTAAAAAGTTAAATAGGTGTTGGTTGTATAGGTGTAATGTCCCTCTTAATTTGATTTTTTTCTTCGTGTAATAAAAATGCACCACAAACCACAGTTATACAAAATTTTTCTCAGTGTAATATTACTACGTTAGTGTCATTTGGTCCAAGCATGACGTCACATATTTGTTTCCCATATGAACAATGCTTTGAGTGACAGTATTTCGCTTCTTGTTGATATATCTTCTTGAACCACGGAACTGTAAGTCTGAACTGAAAAACTCAACAACAACAAAAAAATACAGAGTGGTATTCAAGGATGTCATTTTTGGATTCATTTTGAAAAAAGGGCTTATATTAAACAAATGTTCTAAATGTTTTTGTAAGAATACATGTGATACGGCTATATTAAAATATATTTGGGAAATTTCTAAAAAAAGTGGCGTTCGTGCCTGAATTTAGAAAATACTGGTACATCACTATTTAATTTTAAAATAAAAATTTATTTGAAAATTCCTATTTTTTGCTGACTAAATGTCGCCACTTGATTTTTTTGTTTGACTTACAGTTTTTGTATAAAAAACAATATTCGTTAAATTGCGTCTAACGAGACGCCTTAGAAGAAAAATTTAAAATATTGAAAAAAATTCCCGCACCAACTCCACTGGTCAAAAAAAATGTTATATATTAGAAGATTGTTATTGATCAATAGAAAGTGTGTACCAAATTTTACAAAAAGATCTAAAGAAAAGATTTTATTAAATCTTTAACACCCTGTGTCTCAAAAGTTAAGACTTCTAGGACACATTGAATTTCAAAAACACACAAAATGATGCAGCAGAAGAAATTTTTGCAATATGGAGAATTAATTGGCAAAGATTATCAAAATATTAAGTGCTTCTTGATATACCATTGATATTTTTTGGAAAAAATTGTGCCGCGGGAAAAAATCGAAAAACTGAAGAAAACCTAACTATATATGTACTTTTGATAAAATCGAAAACCAACTAGCGAAAATTTTAGAAAAATAAAACAACTAAAAGGAGAAAAGGAGAAAAGGCGCTAAAGGCCAAAAATTTTCGAGAAAAATTATACCAAATTAAAAAGTTTTGGTTAATGTGTAAAGTTTGAGCAGGAAATGTTTAAGGACTTGGTCAGTTCGTCGTTAATAAATATTGCTCATTTTGATTGGGAAGGCTAATGTTTAGTTTAAGGGGCTAAGCCTTAGAGTAATAATAATATAAAGAGAAGAAGTAAACCGCGGCCCCGTGTAAATTTTCCCTATTCGTGGCGGTCATTCCTGAAAACTTAGAATTTGCAGAATCCCCGGCGATGGCAACATAGCTGCGTCACTGGAATCATCTCGAACAAACGACACTGGGCTGAACTTTCATAATATTTTCAGAAACATAGCACTTCTTGTTTATTTTTACTTCCAACTAAGTTCTTATTTACAAAAATAAAACTCAGCACACAGAAAAAAACACCAAAAATTCAATATACCGAGTCCGACGGCCAAGACAACACTGCATCAAATACAAACACATGTTACTGTCAGTGTCGACCTTAGAGCTTAGGAATATCTGGTCTAACCGTTCACGACTTGAGGACCCACCTAATTAAACTTGTTGCCATTATATAAGTGAAAAAATAATCTTTTGTTTGAAACTCGTAGACAATGATTGAGTAGAAATAAAACTTTGGACTTCCATTGTCTTTATCTGAGGGCACGGCAGTGCCTCGCCAAGTTCGCGCTGCCGTACCATCTTTTCTTGAAACATTTCAGCCCATATTTGACCTATCTAAAACTCTACTTCGGAAAGAGCTACGAATCTCATACTATGCACAGTCGTAGACCTTCATAGAGTTAACAACCCCTCCAAGTTTCATGGACTTCTATAAAGTAGTAAAGTAGTTACGAAATTTCAAAAAACGTCAAAATTGCTACTCACTCACTGACTCACTCACTCATGTATAGATCATCAAAATTCTACTGTACTTCCAGATATGCTACAGAGCTGAAATTTGGCAGACTGATAGAAATTATGACCAAACCCCTGAAAAAAATCAAAAAGCCCCAAAATTCTAATTTACTCCCCTCCCCTATACATGTAAAATTATTTAAAAGTAACATTACCCACTTCTAGACATGCTAGAGAGCTGAGCTTTGGCAGCCTGATACGAACTATGATAAAACTATAGGAAAAAACACCCCAAAATTCTAATTTACTTCCCTCCCATATAAATGTAAAGTTATGTAAAAGCAACACTGCTCACTTCCAGAAACGCTAGAGTGCTGAGCTTTTAAGACTGAAAGACACTATGATAAAACTATAGGAAAAAATTTTAAAACACCAATATTTTAATTTACTTCCCTCTCCTATAAATGTAAATTTATATAAAAGTAACATTGCCCACTTCCAGAAACGCTGGAAGGCTGATAGAAACTATGATAAAACCATGAGAAAAAATTTAAAAACCCCAAAAATTTTTATTTCCTCCCCTATAAATGTCAAGTTATGTAAAAGTAACATTACCCACTTCCAAAAACGCTAGAGAGCTGAGCATTGGAAGACTGATAGGAACCATGATAAAACTATAGGAAAAAATTTAAAAACACGAAAATTTTAATTTACTTCCCTCCCCTATACATGTAAAGTTATGCAAAAGTAACATTGTCCACTTTCAGAAACGCTAGAGAGCTGAGCTTTGGAAGGCTGATAGCAGCTATGATAAAACCATGGGAAAAAACTAAAAGATCTTAAAATTTTAAGTAAGGCATTGCAAAAGTTTTGAACAATATTCCGCATATTTTACTGTTTAATTAAATATTATCCAATTCCTTTAAAAAAGAAGTGAAATCATAACAAAAACATTTCATGTAAAAATACGCGGCATTCCGTAAAAAGAATTGAGATAAAAGTAAAGTCAAGTTCTCCAATGCAAATTTTAAAATGAAAGTAAGAAACTAGTTTGGAAATGTTTTTCTAAACTTGGCTATTACGGCTGTAAATGACTCAGGCACAGTTCTAAATTGAACATAAAGAAGTTTGGCTGTAATAGCAAAGTTTAGAAAAACATTTCCAACTAGTAAAAATCTTTCATTATGAAATTTGTATTGGAGAACTTGGCCTTTTATCTCAATTCTTTTTACGGAATGCCATTTTCGCGTACTTGGCTCTTTTTTACATGAAATGTTTTTGTGTTGGTTTATTTTAAACAAGACGTTTCAGTAAGTAAGTATATCTAACCGTTTTCAAGTGTAAACTAAACAATTCAGTCTAAAGGCTACGACTTATACTACTTGGTGTGCAGTCGGCCCGCCCCCTTTTTACCTTCCTAGCCCGCACAGCAACGTCTAGAGAAGGTATTGTTTTCGACAAAAAAATTTTTTTCACATAACACCGAATATGTGTTATTTGGGTGTATTTTGACCTACCCTAGCAATATCGTCGTGATGTCTGTCTGTGTTGTGTGTGTATGTATGTATATCTGTCCGTAACGCGATAGCTCCTAAACCGCTTAACCGATTTACATGAAATTTTCAGGTGAAATAGTACTCGATACTGCAACGAGCTGATTAGATTTTAGTCAAAATTCGTGAAAGCTAATAACAGTTCTTTGACAGTTAAAAAGTTTAAAAAATGCTAACTTTTTAATGGAACGTCACATCAATATGCGGTTTTCGGAATATAGTAGCGCGCGTTTTTTGAAAAAAATTATGTTATAACCGAAAAGTTTAGGAGCTTTCATTTCAGAGATATTTACAAAAAACTGTTTTCAAGGTTGATATTGGTTGGAGTGTGCTAATGGGGTAGGAAGGTATCAGATCCGTCATGAATCCATTTATTTAATTCCAAGACGCTTGTTTTCCTTAAGGTGTGGTTTCGCACAGAAAAACTACAAAACTACTAAATACTTAGAGAAAATTAAAACAATCCTATGAAATTTTCGTTTGAATGGTTAATAGTGCTTCAACTCTCCAAACAGAAAAGCCGCATTTTAAAATAATAAAATAGAATATCCTTAATACCGGTTAAAACTGTTGGAATAATGACTAATTTAATTTTTTTTAATTTAATCGTGCTCGACAATAGGAATAAGGATTCCCTTTTTACCTGGGGTTATAGTCCAAGTAGCTCAAAACGAAACCCGGCCCTGCTAACACGAAATCCGTAATATGATGTCATACACCGATTGCCACGTCCTGAAAAAATTGTGGGAAAAGGGGCCGTTCATAAATTATGTTGTCTAAATGAGTTTTTATCGCAGATTGTAATAAGAAATATACAGCATAAAACGGCGCGACGCGGGCTAATAAGCGCATGACAAATTATCGCACGGTTTGAATAGCCTAACCAACTCAAAGCACTATATATTTTGGTAAGGTAAGAAGTTGAACCTTACTTATTATTTATAAAATTTTACAGAGGCAGAGGAGGCGGCAATAGCGGAAAAGCTACATTGGTTACCAACAAATGAATGAATGACCGCCGAAACCGGGGCTACTACTTCTCTTTATATGTTATTACTCTGAGGGCTAAGCCCATTCCTAGCGCCCCTCAATTGCGCCCCTGATAGAGATACAAAAGAGATGAAAATAAGATACAAAATGCTAGATATAAATTTATATTAAAGGTTAAACTTGGCATTTTCAAATTTTTGTACATATTTGGCAACATATAACGTCTATCAGTTCACAAGAGTGGCACGTGTGTAGAGGAGACCAAGACGAGTATTTCCGAAAAAAATACTGTAAGTATTAGTTTTATTAGTTGTATTCACGGAACTGTTATATTACAGTTCCGTGGTTGTATTACGTTACAATTTAGGTTACCACAAGTTAAAATTTGTAAAATAATATTGCAAAAAAAAACTCTTTGGCTAGAAGTAAGTAGATAAATTCGTGCGCTATCAGTATTTTTAGATTACACGTTACGTTAATTTAGCTAGCCGGCGTTGAAAGATTTGCATAAAAATCTCTGCGAGGTTGCCAGATAGTGCCTGTTTTATAAAAAATTGCAAATATTTTAAAAACGTCCGAAAACTTGGAACACCCGTTCCGTTCCAAGTTTTCGGCAGTGTTTCAAGTTGCCAGGTTTTGGTTACACTTTTAAAACGCGGACGCGCAAAGTTTACAAAACGCCGTTAAAAAACTTCACTATTTTATGCGCGAGTTATAAACTACCTACTTTCCCTATAAAACCTTATTTTAAGAACTTTGTGGGTAAAGTCCTGGAGAAAACGGACAAAAGTTATGAGTGTTCTTTTCTAAGGCCTAAGAGACAATCAAAACTCGTTTTTATTTACCCCGACGTAAAAGATATTGCCGAAATAAAAGAGGATCAAATTATTGAAAAATTGAAAATTACAATAGAAACAGAAACAAAAGTTATTTTGCAAAGAGAGGCGTTTGTTTAAAAAAAAAGTGTCCAAATTTGAAATGTTTTTTTCTTGTTTTTTTAGGCTTTTGTCTGTAAAATTAAATAAAAATCGTTATCTTATATAAAAAACAACTTATATTTTTGTAAAAAATAGAATTCGAAAAAGAAAAGTATTCTTATTTAAAAATAAGTTCCAAGTTTTACTTAACCCTGCTCAATTAAGAACAAATACGTATTTTGGCACAGTGTTCCAAGTTGTCAGTTTTGCGTTCAACTTGGAACACTGATGTTTTTAAAAAAAAAGGTAGTGCAATCAGTAGACAAAAAGAGGTCACTATAATTTTTCATTGTCTACCCCCCATACATGTTTTAAACAATAAAAAAATACAAAATGTCTAAAAGTGTAAATAGGGCAGTCAAATGAAAATGAAAAGTGTTCCAAGTTACCCGGAATTACGGTACATTTAACTTGTATTAGTCCTACATTGTGTTTGCACCCATAGGTACTTACTAATGGCCTAGTCATATTAGGTGAAAAAACCCTGAAACTTGGGAAAAAGGTGCAAGCTAGATTTTTGTATAATGTTTATTCATTAGCATCTGGCACACATCCCAACATATTCTTCACCACAATCCCCCTTGAGCTCTAGTTATGTAGTTATAAGGTCCCTATAAATCAGTTTTTTGCGATTTTCTCGAAAACTAATATTTAAAAGAAAAACTGATAAAAGAAAAAATACACAAATTCATTCGTTCTGTAATGCAAAATTAATAAAAAAAACCTAACCTAATATTTTAAAAAATCTATTTAAAAAAATATTTTTTTTAAACTTTATTTTTTTACCCTGTAGTTAACTCATTTTAAAATTTAAATTCTTTATAATATTAAATTGATCCCCACTTGAACAAAACAACCTAAACTTAAATTTAGTTTGTGTTTCTTTAAACTTAAACAACTTTAAGTAAGGGTTAGGTGATAATAGCCAATGGAACTTAAAAAATATATTTTTATGCACTTAAGCACTGTAAGAGAAAAAAGCATGTATCAAAAAACTTCAACTTCTGGGTAGAAACAGCTTTAAAGAATATGCAAATGTGCACACTTATTATAACTGAAATTTCATCCAAACTGCTATTGATAGCAAAAATAGTGTTTCACTAAAATTTTAGTGAGACAAAGGGGTTTAAACAAAATAAATGTAATCAAAGGACATAGGCATATAAAGTTTTACCGAATACTCGTTGAATAGGACATAGGCATATCAAGTTTTACCGAATAGTCGTTGAATCTTGATAAAAATCATAGCATAAACATTCGAAAATTGCATAATAATACGAATAATTATTAAAACTTTATGTAAGTACCTCTGTTTACAATTATCAACCCTTAAAAAATCACCCTTATGTTTCGTTTATTTGTCTAAACTCCCTTATCACAAGTAAATTAAGTCAAACACATTTTTTCTAAAAATTTTATAAAAATTACATTAATACTGTTAAGCTGGTTCAAATTCAAATAAGATAAAAGTGTGCGCATTTGCGCGTATTTTTATACTGTTTCTAAATAGAAAAACCTTTTTTTCGTACAGTTCCTAATTATTGTCTAAAAATTAAATTTTTAAAATCCCATTGGTGGTCCGGCTACTATTAACCATTTTTCTAACTTTTACTTAAAGTTCTTCAACTTTAAAAAACCAAAAACTAAAGTTTAGTAACTGGTGTTTGTAACAAGTGGGGACCAAGCCTAATATTATAAAGAATTAACGTTTTACAACAAGTAACCTACAGTACGAGAAAAAATTAAATAAAAAAAAATCATTTCTTTCCAATATATTTTTTTTAAATGTTAGGTCAGGTATTTTTTTTCTTTTATAGCATTGACCTTACAGTAATAATAATATATTACTCTGAGGCATTGACCAAAAGATTTTAAGTATTTTTATCTCCTGAATTTTTTTGTTTTTTGAGGAAATCGCAAAAAAAAAAGATTTTTGGAACATTTCGTCCTTTTATCTAGCGAAGCTCTAAGAGGATTTTGGCGGAAAATACGTATGTGGGGATGTAGATGCTAAGGAATAATTATGGAAAAATCCAGCTTGCACCTATTTTTTTCCAGGTGAATTCCTAAAATGACTGGGCTATAAGTGAGCCTAATTTATGCTAAAATGGCGCCCCCATCCTTAAATAATAAGCTACCTACATTATTTATCAAAAATTCGCTGAACAAACCACAAACTATATTTGTGGAACTACTAACAAAATAAACAAACACCTGTTTAAGCGGTTCGCTAAATTTTCTTTGGTGTTTGACAAATACGGATGGTTCTTATTTAGAAAGCGGACCAAAAAATCCACAATTACTCAAATAAAAATTGGTATAGTTTTTGCAAAGTCAGTTGAACAAACACAAAAGCCGACCATCGGCATATCCTTTATAGAAAGTGACATGGGCGGCGGTAGATATACTAAAATTATTTCATTTAATTATGGTGTAAACTAAAAAAATAAAAATAGATAATAAAACTTTCTATTCCTACAGCTACAGGAACGACACTGATTTATTTTCTAACTCTGCATACTGCCGACTAAAGGGGTCCCGAAAAGCACACCCGAAACCAATTAAAAGCGCATCTCAAAAAAATCTGCCAATCGGTGCCGTCTATCCACCTGTGCTCGGTCGGTCGGAAAACAAATACTTTTTGGTCGGACCGCAAAGAGTCGCGCCTGTTCTCTGTCGGTAGGGTTGAAATTATACCAGGAAGATTTTATATGAATTTGGAAAACTTTTGAAGGGCAGAATGAAGCAAAATTTCATTAAATCGATAGAACCCCGTATTAGGAGTTATTCAAGTGACTTTGCAAAAAATTTACTTAGGTCTTTATTTCAAATTTTGTGGTTTTATAGGTTTTTTGATATAGGGTACTATAAATATAAATCGTGAAATTGTAAAATAGTGGACTTAAAAACGGGTTAAAATTTCTAGTATTTATTCGACTTAGAACAGGAACGAATAAAAATCAATATTTAAATTTTCGTTTAATTTTTAAAATTTCTTCACTGGCATTTAGTCAAAAAAATACATACAATTCATTTATTGACATAGCACCCTGTATAGGTATCTATAATTTAATATTATTATTGTCATACATTTTTAAGCAGCCACTAAAGTTTGGTTTTACTCTTCGTGCGTTATCCACCGAGTTTTAATAATTCTTGAATAAGATAGGATTTTATGGGCAAATATTAATTTTTGCTCCAGTGTCATACATACCTAATAAAAAAATTTCTGTCGTTTCGAATTCTAAAAAAATTTCAATTTTGACATTAAATTCCTAGATTTTTAGGTCTTATATCTCCAAAATAAAAGTCACTGTCAAAATTCAACAGAAATAATTATAATTTTCCTGCCCATATTTAAAGATATTAAAATCATAACAAAGATAAATTTATCTTAGTTTTTTTAAAATTAAAAGCTTAAAACAATAAAATTCGATGACAGGTAAAGCAAACTATTTTTGGGTCGCCCTAAATGTGATTATGTGTATTATGATTTCTAAAAGACATTCTTATAGCTTTTCGATTAAAAGTAATCAGCAAAAAACCTGAAGTTCTATACTTCGACGTTAAACAAAAGCTTGATAAAAGCAATCTAGTACCTATCATATGGAAAGAACTAAAATATCGTCGCTAATTGGTATTTGATCTCTGTCAGTAAACTCTTAACTTAAATAAGGGAAAGTTTCTTTAGAAAACTTAAGTCTTTCAAGGTTTTAATTTTTAATTCTAAGGATAATTAACTTCTACTAATTTTTATACAGCTTAAGAAATAAAAAATATGTTCCTTTAGTTTCTGGGTTATGAATATTTATTGTAGGTATATTTATTGTTAAAAATCATTTTCTTTTAAATATTATTTGTGTTTTTTGTATAAAAATAATACGTAATAAATAAACAAACAGGACAGAAATACATTTGTATGTTAAATGTTTATTAATAGTATTATAGTATATCAAGGGATAAAATGAAGCTTTTATCACGAAGTTTATACGCTATTTTTGGTACTGTTTAGTTTATTTTTCAAGTTTTTTCCCATTTTTGGGGTGCTTTTAGGTGTTGTGGTTTTTTTTAGTACCTTTTTATAGTTTTTGTAAGGTTCGGCTTTAATTACTTATAATTTTATAGTACATTTCATATAAATACAGGCCATACCATTATCTTTGAGATAACTTTTTTTCAGACCATAGCATAGCAAGGTAAAGATCAAAAAATTGCTTGATTTGGTTAGGAGTCAATCGTTTTTCTTGAATAATTTCATAAAAAAGACAATTTAATATACGGTTTCAATGCGGAAATAGAGATAAACCTATAACTTGTGAATATTCATTTCATAAAGCTTAACTTATCCAGCGATTTAATCCAGTGCATGTTAAAAAGAGATGAATCGCAGTTGAGTTGATCTGGTGCTAAATCAATATTAGTATTGGATTAATCCAAGGTGGTGTATGTCTAAAAGACAGTTCCGTATCTATTTACATTTTGCTATTTTGTTTATTTGAGATTTTTCTATAAACAAGCATTTGTGAAGTGAACGAAAATTTCGTTAAAAGGTAAATTTTTTAAATTTTGGCTGTGTATTTAAATTATAGACAGTAAGTAAAAGTACAGTACATCATAATTGGTTTTAAATAGATAATGTGGCTAGATTAAAAGTACCTATATCGTGAGTTATAAAAAATCTCCAAAACTCTATAGTGTCCTGTGGAGTCCGGTAGACAATTTCTGTACACCTACTGTGGGCAGCAAATTACCCCTCGTGTACACTCGTTTCCTATGTATTTTTCATAGTATACCGGGTGGGCCAAAAAAAACCGGACAATTTTTTTATTATCATAACTTGAACTATACCATCGATTTTAATGGAAAAAACTGTACTTGGCATAGAATTAATCAGAGTTTTGAATAAATAATTTTTTTTGTCCGTCATTTCAAAATCCAAGATGGCGGACGAAATAAAATTGTACCCTTCAAATATGCTCATTTATTCTTGTGTTGCGAACACGTTTTAAGAATTTTTTTAAATCACTAAAAAATCAGCATTCTTGCCAGGCACAACAAGGTATGTATCAGCAAAATCGGTTTAGTGGTTCTAAAAAAATATATTTTTGTTTTAACCAATGTTTTGAATATTATACGATTGCCTTGCCAATCATGTCTGCATTTATTTCCTTATAAATTCATCACTACTGAACCGATTTTGATGAAATAAAAATTTGAGAAATGATTGCTTTATAAAGATCATGATCAAAATTTATTAACATCTTAAAATTTAAGATGGTGGACAGACGATTATTATTTTCCAAAAATGTTTTAGTTTTTTTTTATTTATAGAAAAGCACTTCATTAATTTTTATCTCTTTATGCGGGAGAAAAGTACTGTTTTTCTATAAATTAAAAAAAAACTAAACTATTTTCGGAAAATAAGAATAAGCACGCCATTTTAAAGAATCAAGTTTAATTCTGTCCGACATCTTAAATTCTAAGATAATAAACTTTGATCACAATCTTTAAAAAGAAATCAATTCTCAACATGATTTTTTTTTTATTTCACTCAAATTGGTTTAGTAATAGACAGGATTGGCAATGCAATCGTATAATCTGTAAAATAATGGCTGAAACAAAAATAGATTTTTTCAGAACCACCACACCGAGTTTACTAATTTGTACCTCGTTGTGTGAAGGAAAAGTAGCGGTTCTTTATAAATTTAAAAAAAAACTGAAACATTTTGGGAAACTAAGAATAAACACACCATTTTGAAGAATTAAGTATGATTCTGTCCTCCATCTTAAATTTTAAGATGGCGATAAACCTTGATCACGATCTTAAAAAAGAAATAAATTCGCACCAGGATGTTTTTTATTTCATTAAAATTGGTTAAGTAGTACTGAATTTATAAGGAAATAAATGCAGACATGATTGGCAAGGCAAAAGAATGGTTGAAACAAAAATATTTTTTTTCGAACCACTGAACAGATTTTACTCATTCGTACCTTATTGTACGTGGCAAGAATGCAGCTTTTTTACTCATTTAAAAAAGTAATTAAGACATGCTCGCAACACGAGAATAAACGAGCATCTTTGAAGGGTACATTTTAATTTCGTCAGCCATCTTGGATTTTAAGATAGGGAGGGGCCAAAGAAATATATTCAGTCAAAAACTCTGATTAATTATCTGCCAAGTGCAGTTTGTGCCATTAAAATCGATTGTATAGTTCAAAAGTTATAATGAAAAAAAAATTGTCCGGTTTTTTTTGGCCCAACACAATAAACCGAAATTATTAAGTTTTATGTCATTTTCTTAAAAGGTAAGCCTTTTACAGAAAGTATGTAATCAACTTTATTGTAAAAAACTAAATTATGGGCCAGGTCCACGGTTAGCACTTAATTGGCATCCATAAATTGTGGTTATTTTTTAGGATCACGAAAAAAATCATGTTTTTTTTTATTTTTTTTTTCAGTTTTCAAAAAAACTATTATTAGCATTTTTGGAATAAATGCTAAAATACCTTTTTTAGACAAAATAAAATGTTCTTTTAAACGGCGTATGACAGTATGACAAAGGTTTGTTAAAGCTATTATTGACACTCCAGGAACATTCACATATTAAGGTTATTTTTTCTATCTGTCTGTCTAATCAATTGTAATCAAATTTGGCACAAAAATTCTTTGGTACCCTGTGGTTAGTAATCTGTGTTGGTACCCGTGAATAAAACCATTAGTTTTTTCTGAGGGTGGGGAGTTTGTAGGGTGGAAGAGAGAAAGGGGCGTTGTTTTATATAAACATTACAACTCAAATAGCTGGCGTCGCCAATTTTTTTACCACGATAGTTTAATAATTTTTTTCTGCTTACGTGTTTTAGGTTTAACAAGCATATTATGTTTTGGTATTATGTATATAGAAAAATTTTTAGAATGTAAAGATTTGACATATTTTATTAAATATGGCTTTTTAAAATTTAAATTAATATTTAATATTTATGATATTTGTTTTTGAAAATAAATTTTAACCCACGTAAAAAAATAATATTGCAAAAACGTGCGCAAAATGTCTTTGCTAAACTCTTTGCGTCGTTCTTCTAATTGCTTTTGCGTGCGGTAAAGTTATACTTTGTGTACTTAGAAAAAAAACTATATGTATTTTTATGTAAAAAATAAAAAAATTCCTACATTTTAATTAAATGTTTCCATAACATCCGTAAATTCCAAAGCTGACGCGAGTAACTTTGCGAGTGTTGTTTTATTTAAACTGAGTCTTTCCATCCATAGCAAGGATTAATCGCCCAGTTTTTAGCGAAAGTTTATGCCGATATATGCTTTGTTCGGATGTTACAATAAGTAATTTTAAGAAAAAAAAGTTTATAATACATATGGGCTCGAAATATAAAGTTTTTAAGGTACAGGGTGTCAAACTTTTAAAAAAATCGGTTGTGCGCTACTGACTTAAACAAATCATGGTAAAAAAAATCCAAAAGACTAATTTGTGTTTGTAGTTATTTAATCAAATAAAAGAAAAAAAATACCGAATTTGGAAAATATTTAGTAACGCATAGTTTTTTCTCAAAAATATTGGTCACGATGTGCTTCGGCACATCACTGGACTTAATTATTTTAATCTAAGTAGTGCCAAATTCGCCTCATGTCACTACAAACAGCACTGCCAAATTTCAACGAAGTTGACTAAACGATTATAGGTATTATGATCGTTTTTTTAATTTGTCACCCTTAAAAATACGACCCCAAATGCATTATTTCCATGTTTTTTAGTAAGAGCTTTTCTTTAATTACTCAAAGGAGCACCACATACTTTAAAAATACCCTGTTACGTCTATATTAGTCTAATTTGTGAACGATCCCTAACTTTATTTTTCGTCTAGTCTGAATCCGGACCTGTGCACCCTTGGGCAGCTTTTTTCTTGATGACAAGTAACACAGTCAAAAGTTATCTCAAAGAAAATGGTATAGAGTTTATATAATATTATTGTTCAAAAGCATAAACTTCGAAAATCATTTTCTTCAAACCGAAAATTGTTCGAAAACATTTTCTTTGAACAAAAGATCGAACAATCTTTCTTCGAATGGAAAATTATTCCAAAACGTTTTCTTCAAACAGAAATTTTTCGAAATCATTTTCTTCAAACAGGAATTTGTTTGAAAATATTTTCTTTGAACGGAAATTTGTTCGAAAATATTTTTTTTAATAGAAATTTGTTCAAAAACATTTCTTTGAAAACAAATTAAAAAAAAAAAATTTAGGCCTGGTTTGCCAAACTTAACACAACTCATATAGTTCGACTAATGGGGTCTTTTTCTAACCATTTTTGGAAACAAAAACATCCCTGACTTCTTTCCCTGGATCCTAGAGGGTGTGAAACCAAACCGAACCAACCGAAACCTATTTTCGAAAAACTATTTTCGAAAAATGATTTCCCTAAATTAGCTTTCCGGTCCTCATTTTGGAAGGTTGAAATCGGTGTTACTCTAACCTTTCTCAATTGAGCACATCAGGGGGTATCTGGACCGGTTGGAATACGTTTGCGGTCAATTGACAAAGTTTAGGAAAATACAAATTTCGACCTTCCAAAAGGAGGAAAGTAGATAAATTTTCAGACAGTTTACGATCCCGGGAAAGAAGTCAGGGTTTTTTTAAAAAATATGTTAGAAACACCTTGCCTTATTCAAACCCTATATGAATTGGGTTAGGTTTGGAAATCCAGGTCTAGAGCGTCTTTTTTCGAAAAGCTTGCTTTAGAAGAAAATGTTTTTGAACAACTATTGCTTACGAACAAATTTCCGTTCAAAGAAATAGTGTTCGAACTAATTTTCGTTTGAAAAAAATGTTTTCGAACAAATTACCATTAGAAATTGTTTTCATAAAAATTTCCGTTCGAAGAAAATTTTCCGAACAAAGTTCTGCGACCCGTCGTGTTGCTGCCCAAAAAAATACCTACCTTATTGGATGTTGATTTTTTTAAAACTTTTCTATGACTGTGTGTGTGTACCTGTGTGTCTGTTACTTTGTTTTGCAATCATTACAGTGTAGCTATTTATGAACTTTGTTTGGACCTTTTGTATTTCAATCTTTTGTATTTTCGACCTTTTGTACTTTCGAACTTTTGTATTTTCGACTTTTTGTACTTTCGACCTTTCCTTCGCCGCCCGCTTTTTTTTGAACACTAATAAAAATAATAGTAGGTATATTATAAACCTAGCCCGTACAGTGTTTACTTTTAATCCCACGGCGGGAATTTTCATGCCCGACCGGAAGGAGGGCTATAATTTGCTAAGTGACTAAAAGGGACTTTAATGCCAAGGTTTATTTATATATACTAAAAATAATAATAATCATAAACTAAATAAATAGGTATTAAACCACTTACCGTACTGTAGTATTAGCATGTCAACCCCCGTATATAATAAAACAGTGGGCAGTGATAGTTGTCATGGCATTACATTAAAAAGTCAGTCAGATGCTAACAAACAATGTGGAAAAAATAATATTTATTTCATAATAAGTTTAGTCACTAAATAAGTTTAGTCAAGAAAAAGTTCGAATTACATTTCTCGAAGATGGAAAAAACAACGGACCAAAGAATAAAGCATAATCTTAGTTTGAGATGGGCATGGAATAGGCCACCGAAGAAAGCAGCTTTCAGTACCGAAAATGATGCAATAAACAGAATTTTGAAAATTTCACCGAAAAGGTATTCCTGGTTTACATCCTGGAGAAGTCTAGAAAGTTAAATGCTTTGTTTATATGGAAGCAATATTCTATGCCATTGACTTCTATACCCTACGGGTAGACCCGGCATGGGCCTAAATTGCCATTATATCAAGCTTTTATCGCAATTGACCAAATACAAGTAAGAATTTAATGAGCAAGATAGGGATGAAAATAGAATTTCGGTTTGGCGAGTCCGGCAACATGCAACATCGCAAAAATATTCTATTTGCTTGTCTTGGATAAAAAAGGGCAGTGGCGGCGCAAAATAGAAATTTTGAATTCCATTAGAATTTTTTTATCAACAATTTTCTGTTTGAATAATAAATAATTCATGAATACTTACTTGTGTATACTGTGTTTTCAAAATTCTCTTCAGTAAAAAAAAAGAGTAAAAAGAATTTCCAAGCATGCTAAGTGCAGTGGATGTATTAAAATTATTGTTTTCATCAAATGTTGTACTTTCCAGGTAAAATATTTTCTTTCTTTGAACAAGGGTCTTCTTCAACTCTTCTCTTCTTGGGTGGACTACAAGTTATGCTCGAGTCAGATAAAATTTCGGAACTAAAAATTTCAATTCGGAATGGGACAACTGGGCGCCGGGCCAACTCGGCGCCGCCAACAGGGCGCCACGCCGGGCCTAATGGGCGCCGGGCCAACTCAGCGCCGGACTATTTTTTCTTTGATAAAATGTGCAGATAAAAAACAAAATAAATATGTTATTTATACAAAAATTTCAACATCTATTAAGTCGAGTGTTGAAATTTGGTAGGTGTAGTGTTCTGCGACTTGAAACACCGCCAAGTTCCATATTCGATACATATCGATGCATAAATAAGAAAGTCCGCCATTTTGGATCCGCCATTTTAATTTTTTTAAGTTTGTTTTTCATCTGCACATTTTATCAAGAAAAAATATTTTAGTCCGGCGCCCAGTTGGCTCGACGTCCAGTTGGCTCGGCGCCCAGTTGGCCTGCCGCGCAGTTGGTGGCGCCGAGTTGGCGGCGCCCGGTTGTCCTAGACTGCAACACATTTCAGGGGTCTGGTACGTTTTACCACCTTTCTTAAAACTACGAAGTTTTTGAAAAATGATAATTTTAGACCATTTTATAGTGATTTCTAAAAAAAAATTGCGGAAAATCGTTGATTTTGTTAAAAAAATTGAAATTGAAAAATTCTTAAAACCCCATTAAAACCCATACAAATTGCTACAAAAGAAGCATTTTCTCATTTCAAACTGAAACAAAACGGTCCCTGACGTCTATCAGCTGTTAACAAAAACTTGAAATAACTAAGGTCACTGATCGAAATCGGGTCAGTTTTTTTGGTCCTTTTATAAAAATGCACAATTTTTAAAAAAGCATTAAATTCATAACAAAATCAAGAAAATTATGATTCCTACATTTTTACAATTAAAAATTAGTTTAATTGAACATTATATCAATTTTTATTCCTTAAAACATTAAAAATTAATAATTATTTACTTTTTTTAAATTTATCGAAGGTCTAACCGAACAAAACCAAACTGAACCGATCCGTATCGAATTGAACCAAATCAAACCGAATCTAACGGTTCGGTTTGGTTCGGTTCGATTTGGTTAAACTAAACCGTACCTAACTGAATGTAGGTAAACCTAACCGAAACAAACTGAACCTAGCGGAACCTAACCGAACATAATCAAACTGAACCAAACCTAGCCGAAGAAAACTGAACCTAACCGAATCGATTCGAAACGAACCGAACCAAACCAAACCAGACCGAATCTGGCTGAACCTAACCAAAACAAATTAAACCTAGCCGAACTTAACCAAACAAAATCAAACTGAACCAAACCTACCCGAACCAAACCGAACCGAGTGGAACCAACCAAACCAAATCGAACCGTTAGATTCGGTTTGGTTCGGTTCGATTTGGTTAAACTAAACCGAACCTAACCGAATATAGCTAAACCTAACCTAAACAATCCTAGCGGAACCTAACCGAACATAATCAAACTGAACCAACCTAACCCACCTAATCCAACCTAACCCAACCTAACCCAACCTAACCCAACCTAACCCAACCTAACCCAACCTAACCCAACCTAACCCAACCTAACCCAATCTAACCCAACCTAACACAACCTAACCCAACCTAACCCAACCTAACCCAACCTAACCCAACCTAACCCAACCTAACCCAACCTAACCCAACCTAACCCAACCTAACCCAACCTAACCCAACCTAACCCAACCTAACCCAACCTAACCCAACCTAACCCAACCTAACCCAACCTAACCCAACCTAACCCAACCTAACCCAACCTAACCCAACCTAACCCAACATAACCAAACCTAACCTACCTAGTTGTTTTTTCAAAAAAAATTTTTCCGCACTCTGGGCACCCTAATAAACCGTAATCTGGTCACCCTAATCCATCGCAATCAAATAAAATCGGTAATCGAAGTGTCACAAATTTTTTGTTGGTTTCTATTCTTCTTTTATATTATGTAGGACAAATTTATTAATTAAACTAAGTGACCTTATTAAGTAAGACAGCATGATTGTCAAATGACATTAGAAGGATATACACATATGATACCGGCCTGTAGACCGGTCGCGGTGGTCATATAATAATAAATATATACTTTCGCGATGAAAGACCAAAATTTAACTTAAAATTACTGTAAAGTCCCCAAAAAACATTAAATTTATCGAAATTTATAAAAACATAGATCAGTGTGCGTAACAGTTCATCAAGATGTATGAAACTCGACCATGACATGTCAAAAGTTTGGTTAGAAAAAACAAAAACAACTGGATAAAAATCGGTATGTAAGCATTTAAAAAAAATCATTTTTAAGAAAATCAAATACTTTTTGTTAATTTTCATGCAATGCAAAAAAACGTGCGGGGAAGTGACACTTTCTGAATCAAAATGTGTGAGGGTAAAATCGCACGGTCGCAGAAAAAACTATCTATCGTGACGCTACTGAACTTTCTCGTGTTTTAGCAAAAACTATCCGTTAAGACGACTTACCCATGAAATGTTGTTTTTTTATGGATTTTTTTTTCTTTTGCACAAAAAACAATTTCGGACCATGTTTGAACTCAAATAGTTACTTCTAAACTTGTTTTTAAACGTTTTAAGATTTCTTTTTGTAATATTCCCGCACAAAATTCAAAAAAATTCATTTCCGTACTTAGACAACATTGTCTATCAGTTTTCCCTGTATAAATTGACTAGCAGGTAGAATCATTTAAAATACGGCAGGTGGATTAAAGGTAGCCAGCTGCTTTCCTGTCGAACTTATGGCGTCAGTGTGAAAGAGATAAAAGTACCCATATATTATCTAGGGTATTATTAGCATGCAAAATCAGCCTATCTTTGTCCGTTTCACATGTTCAATAATGTCTATCTCTGTTTTTATTGTAAAAGAAATACCCGCCGTTAGAAACCAAATTCGATAGGGTCAATAAAAAATGCCTTGTCTTTCCGTCTCTAAAGCCCTTTCAGGGCTTTATACAACTCAATGTTCTATGCCGAATGACACAATAACAATCGAAACGAACCAAGTCATCAGCAAAGTACAGTAAGCTACGGCAAGCTGGAAGCAACAAAATAAACGCTATCGTGTATATATCTTGATTCCTTTTTGTTTTTTGTATTATGATAAAATAAAATAATCCAAAAACCTATATTTTGCCTTTATGATTTTAAAGAAATTACTTTTAATCACTGGGGACAAGAAATACTACCTTAGCCATGGAAAAAGGGGTTAAACGTACACTTTTATTCCCTAGAGAGCATAAAGAAATTTATTAAATGATACAAAACCCAACATAATAGTTTTCTATATTTTAGAATATATATAAAACATGCAAACTATATTTTTGGTTTTGAAATCATGAAAAACTTAGTTTTTATAGGTTTGTTTATTTGGACAGTCAAGTGTATATACACCGGGTCTGACGGACAGTTCTTTACGTAACATTTTTAAACCATTTAATTTTTTTGAACATAAAAAAAGCTACGCTGCTGACAGTGTCAGATTTGCGTTTTTCGTAAATGAGGTTATGTTTAGTGTCGCTACCCCTGGAGACGCCAGGCTTCCAGGATGCAGTGACCCTAACCTATGCGCTAGAAAAGCGCCATCTTTTGTTATAAAGCTATTTGTACATAATAGAAGGGTGTATAAGAAAAAACAACCATGTAAGTAGTTGTCTTTTTTGTACGCGTAGAAAACGAATAAGAATTCATTGACCCTCGGTCTTGATTTGACCCGAGAGCAGCGTCGCCTTGCGTTCCTTGCGGCTGATACAAATGCTTCTCTCGTTATGTAAAACATAGTGTAATTCAGTTCACGCCCTTTAGCCTTGAAATAAGCAGTCTGTTCGATTACGTACACAATGGCGTGTCAGCAAGAGGCTTTGGTTTCGATAAAGGACATTGCAACGGCTGCTAAAACTATACAGGTGTGTGATTGTATAGTGTGTATTTTAATTAACAGAAAGTTACCTTCACAAAGTTTTATTAAAAAGACAAACATAATAAATAAGGGTAAAATCAAGCCCGAAATGAAAGAGCTTACAACGAAAATTAAAACTTGCAAACATTTTTTTTTGAGAGAGACATAAACTTTTTTGTTGGCCTTGTTTACTTTTTGCTAATGAAATTGGTGTCTGAAATCATAGCGGTTTTAGCGATTTAAATAATTTATATGGTTAATAAATCCTAATAAAATAATATGTAAACATTTTCTCATTAAGGTGGTTCGGTTCGGTTCGGTTCGGTTCGGTTCGGTTCGGTTCGGTTCGGTAAAAATACCCACCGTCCGCTATTATAGTTTGATTTTAACAATGATGGGTACGACTGATGATTTTTCGGTAAACAATAGCTTCTAGAGGCCTTTTTAACAACAGTTATGTAGTCATAAAGTTTTTTTTGTGTATTTTTGTCGAAAACATTATTTTTTCCAAAGTTTTAATAAAAAGATAAATAGGTATCAGAAATAACGGTAGGCTAAATCAAGAAATGAAAGTTGATCGAAAACTAAAAAGGATAGAATAATACAAATAACCAAGTTTCAAAAAAAATTCTTCCCTTGTCTCAAATTTCACCACAAGCTCCTGCTATAAAACAATATTTTTAAATGAGACGGTGTATATTTTTCTTAAAAATACGTCTTTTGAAAAATTTAAAAAAATCCATTTAATCTACGTGGCCGCCATGCTGGAACTTGCTGCGGGCAAACTTGCCGAGAACTTTTAATTTTTTCAACTTTTCCTTTTCATTTATTTATAATTAACTGTGAAACGAAGGCAAGACAACTTTTTCCAATTGCCTACAGACGTACATTTAAATAAAACAACACAAAAAGTTAAATAAATTTTTTCATCCTTGACATACTTTCTTTCGACTGGAGCTAACGGAAACAAAATTAAATAAAAATCCGATCGGGATAATTCGAGTGCTAGGCAGACATCGAAAAAATAAATGTTCTCGGATACTGTCCGACCAGAATAAAAAGGCTTCAATAAGCGCTATCTTTCTCTGCCCAGTGGCGTGCTGTAATTTTTTAATTTATGAATATTCGGTATTAATTTTATATTTTACTCTTCCTAAGCCTTTTTTTGCGGAAAAAACTCCATATCAATGGCGGATCTAGGGGGGGGCACCAGGGGCACCTGCCCCCCCCCCGAGAATTTTTTGAATATACAAAAAATGAGTAAAAAGTAATGTTTTTGCTAATAAAAATTCAAAATTTTTGCCTGCGGCGCATGAAAGTGTCTATTGTTTTTATCATCGAAATTACAACCACTGACTAATTCAATAAAATATATACTGTTTTTTACCAACAGAGAATGTCACCTAAAGTGCCCCCCCCCCCCCCCCGAGAAGCACCTCTGGATCCGCCCTTGCTCCATATCTTATCATTCTTAAAAATAAATATTTTTTCAAAACTTTTATACTTATTATATATATATATATACCTATTTCATTTGGTACAAATCTAGAAAGAAAAAATACCAATTAACTTTCTAAAAATTGCAAAAATCCAAAACCATTCTTAAAAATTGGAACACCACACAGTTATATTAAAACATTAAAAAAGAGTAAACGATACGCCACTGTTTCTTTTTGTTGGTGTAGAATGTGTATGATAACAATAGAAACCCAATAAAAGCGTGTGAATTGTGAACGGGCCAGGGTCGCTTTCAGCCCACCGGTAACAATAGAAACCCAATAAAAGCGTGTGATTTATGAACGGGCTGGATTCGATTTCGTTAAATGTACCAGACGAGTACCGTCTTTTCTTGTAATATTAAAATTTTGTTCTTGGTAAATTTGCTGAAAATGAAGACAACCCAATAAGATCAAAGTGCTATAAACAGAGGGAGATAGATTGATTTGAGCCATCTGTTTTGCCCCTCTTTTTATTCTGGTCGGACACTAAAGACATTTAGACAAATGTATTAAACTTATACTTTATGTTATAATACCCCGCATTCGCGTCTAGTTCAGTCCACCAACGCCTACTATTGACGGGGAATATATCCAAATTCAAGAAAACTATGGTTAAGTTTCTATTTTTATAAAAATTGGTACAAGCATAGAGTATAGTACATTTTTTTATTTTTCTCAAGCTGCGTCAGTGGCGGCATTATGAGCAATAATTACCATGACGATTTTTAGGGTACATCTATAGTCGAATTTTCTTTTTCTCTCCTGATGGTATGTTAAACCCTCCAAAAGAGCCCAATATTGATCATCATATACTGATTAAATGGATTAAATATAATACCTAAATTAATTGTCAGGTTTGAAATAGGCCGTTTTTAGTTCCCGCTTGCCTATTTCTGATAAAATATTGTATATTACGTCAAAATTTTCAAAAAAAATCGTGGAGTGGAGATCTGGAAAATGGTACCGAACCACTGTGCAACCCCTCCAAAGGGATGGGGGGGGGGGGTGGCGATTTAAAAAAAAAATAAAACTTGGTTTAGTTTTACTGTGGTTCTTTTAATTTACTATTTTTCAGCATTTTCGAACATATTTTAACCATCTATCCCCCACATGGGGGGTCAGCAAACCCCAATTAGGTCTAAAAACAATTTTTCATTTCTGCAAAAAACACCCTTGAGAAATGATTGCTAATAAAATTTAATAGACGCGTTGAAAAGTACAGGATAAGAGGTTTAATTTATAGGGGTAGTTTCTTAAAAAAAATTTTTTTAAAACAATTTTTTCTCAAAAACAATCTTGTAGAGATTGAAACTACCTACAAAAAATATCCAACTTAGCTTTTCAGTTGTCCAGGATAGCTTGAATTTGTAACTTTAGGAAAAATCTATGTTTCTGTAACAGTAACAGATTTCTGGACAACCAATATGAAATACGTCAAAATTAGTAATAACATTTTTTAAAGCTCGTAAAATTTCCAATCGATTGATGTATGACGCAGCTACACAGCTATATTAACACGACGAGGAGTAGCACTGATACTTTTTTTAAGTTAAAGAAATTTTTTTTGCTTGCAGCGGATTTTTGCCATGATGGAAGCATCTGAGGCCAAAATATATAGGTGCGACTTATAGCCAGATCAATTTGCTTTCGAAAAATGTACTCAAAGACTATGTAGCTTATATACGTATGGCTGTTTTCAAAAATTTTATGCACAGCCACGCGACACTGCATTATATGCCAAGTCCTGCTAGATATACATTTGAAGGCTTAAACTTAAAAAAAATAATAATGCCTTAACACCCCCTTTTTTTTGCGACGACTGTTTGGATGCCTGCTGTTTTGGCGCCGACCATTTCAACAGTCCTAGCAAAAAGGAATTTTTATTTTTTGTTGTTTACGGCTATTACCCAAACGCCCAAATGGCCATCGCTTAAATGATCAACGCTGAAACTGATAGCGCCCAAAAAGGTAGTCCAATCGGTAGGTCTTCAAACGATTGACCATAAGCGTCGCCTTCAAAAGTACACCTACACAGCACTTGGCATATGATGCAGTCGCGTGGTTGTCATCGTGCACCAAAATTTAAAGCCAGCTATACGTAAATAAGCTACATAGCTTCTAAGTATATCGTTCGAAAGACAATTGAACTGTCTATAAGATGCACGTATTCGTTTTGGATCCAGATGCTTCCGTCATGCCAAACATTGGAGACAAACAAAAAATTTATCAAAATTAATTTAATTTCTCTTAAAACAGGGAATTCATTTTTTTTCTTAACTTTGGCAGCCGCCATCTTGGATTCTGATGCCGGAAAGTAGGGGATCCTGGATTGAAAATTTAACTTTTGATGTTAGCTACTACCACGCCAAATATAAAAAATATACGCCTTTTGCAGCTTTTTCTTGAAAAACCCTACAAATTTACTTTACTATTTTAACAAATGGTTTTCGAAAAAATATCCGCAACCCAAAACTTTTAAATTATATTCGGCGGGTAAAATAAATTATGGTTAACCTAAATACTCATCAAACGATGTTAAAACGCGTTAAACCGCAAGAGTATTAGGCCTGAAACACACAAAATTGTTCAAATGAACTCGTGTGAAATTTTTTCATACATTTATGTTCATTTATAAATTTGACATGTATTTAGTCTGAACACAGTTACTATGCATTTGTATGTAAAGTATGTTATAATAAGGGATTCCGGATGTTTTGTATAAATAATAAATGGATCCATGACGGATCTAACACCTTCCTAGCTAGCCTATTATCACACTTCAAGTAAAGCCATGATTATATATTAGCCTTGAAAACAGTTTTTTGTAAATATCTCAGAAACTAAAGCTCCTACGAAGCTTTTGGTCATTATTGTGCAAAATATAGTCCACTATATTCCGAAAACACTGTATTGATACGATGCTCCGTTAGAAGTTAGCACTTTTAAAAATTTTTAATTGTCAAAAATCTGTCAATAGCATTAATTGATTTTGACCAAAATATAATCAGCTCGTACGAGTGTCGAACACTATTTTATCTGAAAATTTTATGAAAATCGGTTCAGCAGTTTAGGAGCTATAGCTTTACGGACAGAAATAATATATACACACAGACAGACATCACGACGATATTGCTAGGATAGGTTAAAATACATCCAAATAACACATTTTTGGCGTTATCTCAAAAAAAAATTTTCGTCGAAAATAATACCTTCTCTAGCCATTGCTACGCGGGCTATTTACAAATTTGTTTAATTTTTGTATGTACAATTATGGTGTATAAATAATGTCACTCATGGTCCTACGCAGCATGACATTTAGAGGAGGGCAAATGAAAATGTTAAAAATAAAATAGGTATTCAGTAAAATAAGTAAAAAGACCGAAAACAAAAAAACGAACATCTTCAGCAAATCTGCTCAAAGCGTCTTCTTCTACTTGTTTATTTTTTACCCAACTGCAGCACGGCAAAAGAAAGTGTAATGTTTTTCGCTTGGGATGTGTAGGTATGTAAGAATGTATGTATGTAAATCTGTATGTTTGTGTCGCACTAGAGGCTAAACGGCTGAACCGATTTTGACAAAAAAGGTGTTGTTGCATTGCTACTGATCTCGAAGGTGCTATAGCTATATTTCTTTAAACATGAAGTAACATGGCGGTCTTCAGACGCCATTTTGTTACATAATGTAGCATACATATTAGCGAAACTTCAGGCGATTTTAATTAAATTCTTTTGATCATCCATCGCAAATGCCCTCTAATTTGCTGTAATTCCTTTGCAGTCCTCCCTGCTCCCACCCATCTCCCCTAATGTCATTCACCCACCCTCATTTTAAAAATTTCTTCTACGCACGCTTTAAGATTTTTTACCATCACTATTTTACTAATTTCCCCCTCGGTCTCCCTCACTCGGCCCAGCCCCCTTACTAGTAATAGTTGCACCTATAACTTTCACATACCGGGTAGGCCAAAAAAATCCGGCCAATTTTTTTTTTCATTATAACTTTTGAAACATATATAGGATTTTAATGGGATAACTTGTACTTGGCAGAGAATTAAACAGAGTTTTGACTAAATCTATTTTTTTTAGATATCCCAAAATCCAAGATGGCGGACAAACTTAAAATGTACCCTTTAAAGATGCTCGTTTATTCTTGTGTTGGGAACATGTTTTAATTATTTTATTAAACCAGTAAAAAAGATGCATTCAGGCCACACACAACAAGGTACAAATCAGCAAAATCGGTTCAGTGGTTCTAAAAAAACAAAATTTGTTTCAACCATTGTTTTGACTATTATACGATTGCCTTGCCAATTATGTCTACATTTTTATCCTTATAAATTCATTACTACTGAACCGATTTCCCGATAAATTCGTTATTACTAAATCAATTTTCTTGAAATATTTTTTTTTAAATAAAAATAACACCCATTTGGTAAATCTACAATAACCTGATTCATGAAAATACAAAACTCTATAATTTCGTAAGTGCGCTTTAGGAATCAAATCTAAAAGTTGAAGCATGTCGTACATTATATAGTGCTATATGAACTCAATATTGGATAAAATCAGTTCTTATAGGAAAAATATAATTCAAAAATTATTTCCGTGAAGGGACAGATAAAAACTTATTTTAAGTCAATCACAGAGGTTCAAGTCGGCCAAACCCATTTGCCACGCCTGTAGAAAAATAGTGTATATATCTAGTAACTTTTTTGCAGCTTCCTGAACTCTGCTTTAGTCTTTCGTCGATCTGCAATAGCGTGCGGAAAAGCGTATCTTTCCGCATTTACTACTTGGTCACTACCATTATCCAACAAGTATTAAAAGTGTTACCCTTCCACACGCGAATGTAGTTGTCCGAACGCAACGGTATGAAGCGTAAACACTAATATAAGCGCCGGTAGACACATGAGTTTTTCTGCAGCGCGGTGTCGCAGAGGTGCTGCAGCGGTTGCCGCAAAAATCAGTACACACACACCTATCGCAACATGACGGTAGTCATGCCTAGGAAACTCAATGCAATTTGACAGGTCGTTATGTTAGAGTACTCACTAAGCTGAAAACAGACGCTGCGGTCGCGCGTTTGTTCCTTATTCTATTTTTTTTTTTAGAATTATCTGTGGTTTGGATTTTCCGTCTCCCTTTTATTCAGGTAGAAAAACCTCTTCCACCGCATTTTATTTCAGACAATTGCGGGTTTATTCTAAATCTATCTTTTTGGCTTATGTAGGTAATCTTTGCTACTGTGACGCATTAAAATTAAATTTTGTTAAATTTGTAACTTTTGCAATTTTTAAATTAAAACAATGAGAATTTCTAGTTGCTTTCCTGGGTGAAGTGTCTAAAGTTCAAACGAGTATAAGATGCATAGTCTTCCAGAAAATTTTAAGGTAACTTTTCTCATTTGAGGTTAGATTGGCATTTGATAAAATTTGTATTGGTAGTGTCTTTTTACCTTCTTATCGCTTACTTTACGGAACTCTGAATACAGGTTTCCAATACCTGGTAGGTGCCTTATTTGCCCATCAATTAAGCACAAATTTAGTGTTAATTTTATGTCTATCTCTTTCTTTTGAAATTAAGTAAAAGGGAGACACATACAAAATTAACACTAAATTTGTGCTTAATTGATGGGTAAACGAGGGATTATCCAGCAGCGTAATGTACTTTGAATAAATTTATTCCCTAATTTTAAATCTTTATCTTACCATAATCTAGTACATATAATTAACGTGGTTGATTTTTTTATTGTTTTCAGCTTTTGGATGATATGTGCGACCACTGATAAGCTATGTATATACTGCTTTGAAACATAGCTTACACAAATTACAACCAAGGTGAGAAGGTACTTTTAAATCACGTCAGATTTTCGCCAAGCTGTTAAAAAGTAGACATTTAAGAATGGTTCTCTTCACGAACAACTTTTTCATTATTTATTCACTCATCACTCACCAGAAATGTTAAAAGCAAATTTAAATATACTGGATAGTGTTTGGTTTTTCATTATATTTTACTTTTCCAATCAATTAAACTATGTATTATTTCATCTATAGTTAGTCGTTAATTTAGTTTTTATTTATAGCTTTTTTTATAATAATAAAAACTCATTTCAAAAATGTTTTCATCTGTTTATATCTTATAAATACATTGTATGTCTTTATAAAATATTGACTGATTAAAAATTTGAAAAAAACTTTAAAATTAAAGAAAATTTATTATAAAAGGCGATTAAAATATCCCGCCTCAACTTTTAGTTCATCACTCAGCTCAGTAGTGGGCGCCACAGAGTTAATGATCTGTCAAACAGCCGGAGTTGCCTATCTAATAAAAACTGACTGAACCGAAGCAAAAATCCTTTATCTATGACGGTAGGCTTGTACGCATTCTGAAAGATGGATGTTGTTGTTCAGAAAAAACGTGCAATTTTTGCGTTTCCTCCAAATTGCAGGTCATGTCGCTTTTTTGCGGTGACAACAAACCACACGTGTGTACGATTCTATTACTAACAATGTACTGATAGTAGGGATGGCACTCCGGAGCAGTACCTGTTCTTTTCGGAACAGGTCTGTGCCCGGAGCAAGTCGGAACAGGTATGAATTTCCGGAACAAGTTGTTCCGCCGGAGCAGAAGTGACAAGGAAACTTCGAGAGAGCCAGAACATAACAGAAACAACTTGCTTTTACGCCTGTTCCGAGTCTTCACTTCAGCTAGCTGCATCTTTTTTAGGCTCGCTACGTAACCTTTATGAGAAACACACTGGGTGTATCTTCGTCCTTTTCTAAATTATTGTTTTGAAAAACGACAGAGATACACTTAGTGCGCACTGGGGCAACTCGTAGAAATTGCTGATAGATAGACAACACGCATGGTGCTAGGGTTGGCGGGGTGCGGTGTGACGTACGGCAGATTATCTTTAACAGTGGCGTTTGTTGCCGGGTTTTCTTTCGTTCAAAGCAAAGCAAGGAAGTAGGAAACAATAAAAATATTTGAAATTGAATATAAAAAACCTTTAATCCAATAAAATTTACGTGAAATAAGGAAAACAGCAAAAAGTTAAGCCTTTTGTAAAAATTGCATTTCTTTTTCTATTTAAAAAAATAAAATTGTTATAAGCGACAACCAGATATAGCGGTTAACACCCTGTACCTCATTTATATACCTTGTAACACCAATAACAGAGCACACGCATAGTTAGATTTCATGCAGCACATCTGTTCCTGCCTTGCAGGAACAAATTGTTCCTTTCATAAAATGCGGAATAGTTGCAATTTATTTCCCTTGAAAAGTCCGGAACAGTTTGGAGCAGGAGCAGATGTTTCGGAACAGGTCATAATAAATATCGGAACAGGTCAGACCTGTTCCGGCAAATTTACTGCTCCGGCCATCCCTCCTAACTGATAGCCGCATTTGGATGGGATGTGCGTTGTCGCTGCGTTCCCGGGGGGAGTGGCGGCGAAGAATTCAATGCACGCAAAACGAACGCGCGTCGCTGTGATGTTGCCGCTCAACTTATTTATTTCATAGTATCACGGACCGAAATAGCGGTACCGCTGCGACACCGCGCTACAGAAAAACGCGTGTGTGCACCGGCGCTAAAGAAATTGGCCGTTACAAGTTCTAAAAAATAGAAAATGGTTAACTTGTGTAACGAAAATTATCATGTGGATAAAAGGAAGTAGATATTTCTTTTTGTAGCGTTTTTTCTTATCTTGGTTTTTTTCTCGCAGCCGCGTATTTCGAATCAGGTGGTCACTTTGTTAATAATATATTGACAACTGCTAGTGTACACAAATGGTGCATTTGTGTACACTAGCAGTACACACCGAAAAATACTGTTTTTTGTGAAGGATTTATACCGGTGTTACATTTTAGGTATGTACCCTTTAGATTTAATTATATTTAGGGTTTTCTCTGTCACCTATTTTGCTATTTTCGTTTTTGTTATGATAGGGCATTACTTCTCCTAAAACCGGTTGTTTTGTTACATTTTAGTTGTTCAAATATACAAAAATCTGCAAGCTACCCTGGCCTGTTTTTGACGTTTTTACCTACCCCGTTACACTTGTAACATCTGCTGGTTTTATTAGATCGTGAAAAACCTTGAAGATAATTTTTCCAAGCTTCCTGGTAATATTATACAAGAAAAACAAAATTGCTTTGAAGTAAATGTAATAAACTAACTGTTTTTATTATTTAATTAAAAATAAAACTACTATTTATTTGGCTTATACATATTCTATTATGTTAGGTATATACATATAATGTCTCGTTCCTGATATGATCCCCCATTAGAAACTCGCGAAGTGGGTCGAGTCCCTTGTGAAAAAGAGGTTTGCCAAAATATTTTTTTCTTATGTTAGGAGATTTTACTTTGTAAGTCTTGTGAAAAAGTTGACTTACTTTCCAGTATGGAAGAATAATATCAAATTTTCGTGAAGCTTAAAGTATATACGAACGATAGAAATTAGTAAGTTATACTTTTAGAGTTTATAAAGTTATCTTGAAGTTATACAAGCTGTTAAAAATCAAATTTTTTATTTCAAATATCACAAGTGCGTGAGACAAAGTATATGAAGGTATATGATCTAAATGTGAAAGGCAGAGCAAGCTAACGGCGTACATCCAATCAAAAGCTGGCTGGCAAAAGCGTAGGGGACTGTATACCTTAACTTTCGCACTTGTACATGAAGAACTACACAACTACAGCGAATTTAATAAAAATTTTGTCTATTATAGTATGAGGAAAAATTTCAACTTTAACTAATTATCTATGTTTCGTTTTTAAGATATTATCTGTCAAAATTTTAGAATACGCGTTACATGGGAAGTTTCTCCAATGAAACAAACATACTAGCAAACTAGCATCAAGTTGAGATACAGTTGTGTTGATAAAAGTCGATTTATAGTTCGTGTCCCGCAGGATAGTTGTGGAAGGTTTAAGGTTAATAAATCACACTGTTTTAAGGCACTGGGTATTCGATTTAAATTTGTACAAGATCACCTGTGAGACTTCATAAATCCAAGATTGCGATTTTTTCCATGTTTTTTCTCAAACTATTACTTTTAACTTTTGCCACAAAACTTTACAGAAAAACTGTATTGGTTACGATTTGTTCACAATAGAGCAGCAATTAAACTGTCGTTTTAATAAGCTTTATATATCACGCACTAAAAAAAATATTGTTATTTCTTTATACAGGGTGTTAATAAAGTATGTAGCCAAACTTCAGGGGGCGATTCCTGGAGTCATTTTAGGAAGAAAAGTTCAAATAAGCATAGGTCCGAAAATGCATATCCAGCAAGATACAGGGTGTTAAACTTTGAAAATAAAAATTGTTTAAATAGATAAAGGGCCTACTTTGGCTCTAAAGAAGTTGCAATTAGCAAGTCCAGTGGCGTACCAGGGATGCCCTTAGCAAACACTTTGTTTAAAAAAAGTGTACGCCAATGACTTTTTTGACATTTTTGTACTTTTTTTGTATTGTCCAATTCAAAGTACATCTTTTAGGTCTCTTGTATTTTTTTTACTACTTGCTCTGTTTTCGAGATAAAAAATAAAAAGCATTTTATTACAAGACAAATTTTACGGTGGTATAACACTCCTTTAAAAGTGATTTCTCTAAACTTTTTATTTAGAATTTGAGGAAGCATTTACAATTCATAATCAAACAGGTTATACTACAGAAGTTGCTGAAAGTGTCCTCCATTTACTTCAATAAAAGAATGAAGTCTTCTTACCATTGATTGTCGAACACGCTGAAATATTCCCGGTGTTTGCCTTATTTGATCACAAGAATTAACTATCCTTTGTCTTAATTCTTCCTCATTGTTGAGTGGAGTTTGGTAAACCAAAGATTTTAAATGTCCCCAGAGGAAAAAATCTAAGGGATTTAGGTCTGGTGATCTTGGTGGCCATGACTGTGGACCCGCTCGACCAATCCAATGTCCTTCGTAATGTTCATTCAAAAACTGACGTGCGACAATGCTAAAATGAGGCGGTGCCCCGCATGCATGAACCACATTCCTGCTCTTACTGCCAAAGGGACATTTTCTAAAAGCTCTGGTAGCTCAAATTCCAAAAAAAAACGGTAGTGGTCACCATTTAATCGCATTGGCAAAAAATAGGGCCCGATAAGGTTGTCATTTAAAATACCAACCCACACATTTAGGACTGAGAACTTTTGTTGAAAATTATCTTCAATTACTGCATGAGGGTTTTCGTCACACCAGACATGATTGTTATGAAAGTTCATAATCGCATTTCTTGAAAAACAAGCTTCATCCGTAAATAATATTTTACTTAAAAACCTGGGAGATGCCTCTTGTTGTTGGAGAAACCAAGTGCAATAGTTTAAACGCTGGGGGAAACCAGTAGGTAGCAGAGCTTGAACACGCTGTAGATGGTAAGGGTACAGCTGGTAATCTCGTAAAATTTGCCATACAGTTACGTGATTTATGTCTAATTGACGTGCAATTTTTCTCGTACTTGTACCAGGATTTTGTTCAATTTCATGCAATACCTCTTCTTCTTGCTCCACCGTTCTAAGTACTGCAGGCCTCCCTACAGCATCCCTCCTCTCAAACTCACCTGACTCGCATAATGTTTGTCTGTGTGGTAAAATTCGACTGGGATGTCTCTCTCCATAAATACTTCTTGCCTCTCTTGCTTGAAAACGTACTTATACGATATTGTTTATGAAACGTACTTATACGATATTGTTTATCGTTGTAATGGGACTTTGTCAAATTTTCGATATTGTTGATTGTTACCATGGGACTTATCAAATTTTGATAGTTTTGTTTTTCTTTCATTCCACGACATTCCATTTTTTCTAAAAAGTCGTATTTTTAGTTGTGCTGTTTGAAAACTTATAAGAATGGCAAAAAAATTACTGCCGTACAATTAATTTTTATTATTATTGGTTAAGGTGTGCACCTAGACGCCGCTGGACTTAATAAATTTATTTTAATGTGGACTTTTGCACCTTAACAAAATACTAGTTCACAATTTCCCCTAAATTTTGTAAACAAAAATTACCCAGAAATGAATTAGTATTTTTTTTTAACCGTAAAATATTTTTTCCAAAAAAAATGCTTTTTATTTTTTTATCTGGAAAACCGAGCAAGTAATAAAAATAGGACAAAAGACATAAAAGATGTATTTTTAGTTGGACAATACGCCAAAAATACAAAAATGTCAAAAAAGTCATTGGCATACACTTTTTTAACAAAGTATTTGCTAAGGTCATCCCTGGTACGCCACTGGACTTGCTAATTGCAACTTCTTTGGAACCAAAGTAGGCCCTTTATACTAGAAATATCTCTGCCAATTTTCAATGAAATCAAGCGAAAGATGTTGAAGATATTTACAAAAAACATTTTTTTTCAAAGTTTAACACCCTGTATCTTGCTAGATATGCATTTTCGGACCTATGCTTATTTGAACTTTTCTTCCTAAAATGACTCCAGGAATCGCCCCCTGAAGTTTGGCTACATACTTTATTAACACCCTGTATACTAAAAAATTTATAAAAAATCAAGAATGTGCAAGAAAGTTTTAAACAAAAAAATTTAATGAATGTTTTTGGTTCGATTGCTGATGTATCAGTCAATATTAGGTCGCTGAGTATTTGCCACAAATTTAAATAGGGGACCTGTGTGATATCATTAATCCAAGATTAAACTAACAAAGATATATTGTTTTGTTCTATTGTATACACAATGCGTAATAACAGTTTTTCTTTGAAGCTAATTTTGCAAAAGTTATGAAAAAGCCGCCATCTAAGATTTATGACGTCACACCGGCCCTAATGAAATTGAAGGCAAATACCCAATGATTTAAAATTGTGTGTTTAATAAATCTTTCACACAACTATCCCACGAGATACCATAGGTATCTCAACTATTAAGTATGTAAGGTACTTGTCCTAATTCTCATCACTGACCCACATTTTGTCAGTTTTGATGTTTTTGCCAATATGAAAAATTCTATTTAAAACTGCCTGATTTCCCTAATCATTTGGCAACAACGTCTATAAAATATAAAACGGCTGCTCTTAAAACATGTTTGCTGTGAAACTAGTAAAAGCTCAACCCTGTCGTATGTGTTTTCTCCTAAATTAAGAGAACTCACTGTCTATATATTATTTTTTCTTAAACTTCTTTATAAAGTAAATATTTAAAAAGGAAACTATCTTAGCATAAACTAGAGGGCTTAAATTTAACTTTTCTTAAACTTTTTATGTAATTTTTTTTTATTATCCCAAATAAACGGAGGAGTGACGGAGTCATGGACAAGAAATTTTACTTTGGCCCACATTTCGTCATTCCTGACTACAAGTGGGCCAAAGTGTTATTTTCAAAATTTAGTCCTGAACGTTGTGTAATGCTTTTTGGCTAAAAAAGTAAATTGGGACATATTACAAAGAATTCGAGGAGTTTAATGTTCATATTTAATCATAGAGAAGGTATTACTTTCGACGAATTTTTTTTTTTAGATAACGTCGAAAATGTGTTATTTCTGTGTATTTTGACATATCTTAGCAATATCGTCGTGACGTCGGTCTTTGTGTGTGTATGTGTTTGTGTGTGTAGGTGTATGTGGGTTTGTGTGTATGTCTGTGGGTAACACAATAGCTGCAAAACCGCTAAACTAATTTTCATACAATTGTCAGGTAAAATAGTGTTCGACACTCTAACGAGCTGATTAGATTTTGGTTAAAATCCATTAATTCTAAAGAAAAATTAAAAAAATTCCAACTTTTTAACGGTATATCGCATCAATATGCGGTTGTCGGAATATAGTAGGCTACATTTTGCTCAATAATTTGTGTTATAACCAAAAACTTTATTGGAGCTTTAGTTTCTAAGATATTTAGGAAAAACTCTTTTCAAGGCCGATATATCATGGCTTTACTTGAAGTGTGCTAAAAAGCTAGCTAGGAAAGTATCAGATCCGTCATGGATCCATTTATTTTTCTATGGTAATGCATACTTATTTTCATTAACAAAAATACCTATGTCAGAAAATGTTCAAAGTCCATTTTCTCGTAAAGCATAAGCTCTATCGAGTTGAAGTAAGAGTACCAATTTTACGTAAAAAACTCTAGATTTTTACAATTTTTAAACAAAATCGCAATAAGCTAAGAAGTAAACAAAATAGGAAATAGAATATTGATGGCTATTTACAGAAGCTTAATAAGACCGAAAATAGAAGCATATGCCTCGGCATCCTCTTCACTTTTACACCTATTAACTGTTGTTTAAAATTCCTGCCTGCGTATTATCCTAGGTGTCTATCGCACGAGTCCTGTTGAGAGTCTTCTGCGTGAAGCGGGAGAACCGCCTGTAACTCTAAGAAGAATTTACCTTGGTCTTTTGTATGCAGCTAAAGCATTAAGTAATTACTCAAATACAATCAAACAAAACCTCAAGATTCAAGAAGAATAGTTCAAAAGTTATAATGAAAAAAAAAAATTGGCCGGTTTTGTTTGGCCCACCCGGTATTTACTTTTTAATATATTTCTGGTTAGGAAATATGTTTATTTCGGCTCTGCTACAGAATAGCGCCCTACAAAATAGCGCTGCTTCAAAATAGCGCTGCCACAAAATAGCGCTGCTACAAAATAGCGCTGCTACAAAATGGCCCTTACAAAATAGCGTGCATCAAAATAGCGCCTTACAAAATAGCGCTGCTACAGAATAGCGCCTTACAAAATAGCGCTGCTACAAAATGGCGCTGCTACAAAATAGCGCTGCTACAAAATAGCGCTGATACAAAATAGCGCGCATCGAAATAGCGCCTTACAAAATAGCGCTGCTACATAATAGCGCGCACCAAAATAGCACTGCTACAAAATAGCGCGCGTCAAAAACGCGTTCAAAAAGCATCATTAAAAACAGCAACTGTTTGACTAAGGGATCTCTTTCTAACATATTTAAAAAAAAAAAACTTCCCGGTCTTCTTTCGCGGGATTCTAGCGGGTGTGAAACAAAACTGAACCGAATCGAAGTATCGGTTTAGTTCGGTTTGGTTTCACAACCTCTAGGATGCCGGTTCGGTTCGGTTTGGTTTCACACCCTCTAGGATCCCGGAAAAAAGTCAGGGAAGTTTTTTTTTTTTTAAAACATATGTTAGAATGATGTTACCGGGAGAATAGCGCGCATCAAAAACGCGCTCAAAAAGCATTATTAAAAACAGCAACTGTTTGACTAAGGAATCTCTTTCTAACATATTTTTTCAAAAAAAAAAAACTTCCCTGACTTCTTTCGCGGGATCATAGCGGGTGTGAAACAAAACTGAACCGAACTGAACCGAATCGAAGTATCGGTTTAGTTCGGTTTGGTTTCACAACCTCTAGGATGCCGGTTCGGTTCGGTTTGGTTTCACACCCTCTAGGATCCGGGGAAAAGTCAGGGAAGTTTTTTTTTTGATAATATATGTTAGAATGAGGTTACCGGGAGTGGTAAGTTATAAGACGCTATTTTGAAGCAGCGCAATTTTGATGCGCGCTATTTTGTAGCAGCGCTATTTTTAAACGCGCTATTTTGAAGCGCGCTATTTTGTAGCAGCGCTATTTTGTAGCAGCGCTATTTTGTAGCAGCGCTATTTTGAGGCAGCGCCATTTTGATGCACGCGATTTTGTAGCAGCGCTATTTTGTAAGGCGCGATTTTGTAGCAGCGCTATTTTGATGCGCGCTATTTTGTTGGCGCTATTTTGATACACGCTATTTTGTAGCAGCGCTATTTTGTAGCAGCGCTATTTTGTGGCAGCGCCATTTTGAAGCAGCGCTATTTTGTAAGGCGCTATTCTGTAGCAGCGCTATTTTGTAAGGCGCTATTTTGATGCACGCTATTTTGTAAGGGCCATTTTGTAGCAGCGCTATTTTGTAGCAGCGCTATTTTGTGGCAGCGCTATTTTGAAGCAGCGCTATTTTGTAGGGCGCTATTCTGTAGCAGAGCCGAAATAAACATATTTCCTAACCAGAAATATATTAAAAAGTAAATACCGGGTGGGCCAAACAAAACCGGCCAATTTTTTTTTTCATTATAACTTTTGAACTATTCTTCTTGAATCTTGAGGTTTTGTTTGATTGTATTTGAGTAATTACTTAATGCTTTAGCTGCATACAAAAGACCAAGGTAAATTCTTCTTAGAGTTACAGGCGGTTCTCCCGCTTCACGCAGAAGACTCTCAACAGGACTCGTGCGATAGACACAGTTTAAGCAGAGCCGTTTATTTCATTTCAAAGTCACTAAAGTGTAACTGCCTATGGCAAGGACTATACCTACAACAATTTTCAAAAATTATTTGTAAAGGATTCTAAAGCTCCCTGAAGAAGCATTTTCCGACCCATATTAGTAGAAACTTTTTACCTTATTTTTAAGCAAGTATTATGCCACCAAAATAATGCCGCGCACATTTGAGTCACCCTGTATATTTCATAGGTTTTTGCTGCCTTCTATTTCCTAAATTCCCAAGTAATCGGTTTTTATTGCTCTAGACATAAATTTCATAGTCAATAAAATTTAGGTATATTTGTGGCGACCGTAACTCCTTCCATTAACTTTCTGAAATTGGATACCCAATAATGGACATTTATTTAAAAGTAAACCGACCTTATTGCCAATAATGCGACTTCAGTGATTTAAAATCAAAGAAGATTGAGTTTCTAGTCGACAACTTCATTTAAAATTTAATGTAATGTATTGTTTAGATTTAGTTTTATATTTCTTAAAAACTTTTTTAACCATTAACTTAAACTTACACGATCAGTATTACTGACAGTATTTTTATATAATGTCTTTGGGTTTCGAGTATTATAAACTGATATATAAAAATACTAATTTGATCGTGTGAGGGCCGGTTAAGGGAAAAATTAAGAAGAAGTTGATACACTGATATAGCATGTTTTCCTCTTTGGTCAGAGTTTGACATTTAATTTGACATTTGCCCAATAGGTAGAGGGTGATACGTTATAAGTTTTTTATACGACTTTCTTGTAAAAGGGGGTTTTGCGCACGGAGAACACGATCTGAAAATGGCATATTGCGCACGCGGTGTGCAAAACGTTTTGCACACGCTTATGTCATTTTTGCGCACGCCTATGTCATTTCTGCATACGGGTCTCCCGTCATTGTGATTTTTGTTGTTGTCACCCATCAATATAAGTTGGCTTAGTTCCGTAGCAACCGTCACTGCTCGTATGTTTTGTTGATTAGATACGTCAAAAAATTGTTGAATTTTTAAAGTTTTGTTGTAAAAATGTCGGAAATAAAAACAAGTTAAATTAAAATTTGATTTTTCTTTCTTTATTAGCAGTCGTATAAAAAATATTGTAAAAAACTCGTTTGAAAACCTCTTTGCACACTCCCTCGATTAGTAGACCTCGCCTTCGGCTCGGTTTACCAAACTGTCTCGATCGTATGCAAAGAGTCGTTTTCAAACCTTGTTGTTTAAATAACTATTAGAAAACAGCCAAATTTTATTTTTAGTTTCTAGGGGAAGTTTAAATAGGCAAATTAGTATTTCGAAATCAGTCAAAAATACGGAAAAATACTCCAATTAGGCTTTAAAGTTATGAAAAGTCTTTTAAGGAAGATTTTTCTGATCACTTTGAAAAATCGTCTACCTATTAATACCTAACTACCTAAAAATGTTTTATACTCGTGTCCTTTTGTGGCTATTTATGCATAATTAACCTTACTTCAAATGTTTTTGTTTTTCACGAACCGTTAAGGGGCCTACAGACACGCGAGCATTTCTTGAGATTAGTACGCGAACTAATCTCTGTATACATGTACGTTTGGTGGAATTTCCTACACACACGAAGACAAAATTAAAAGTTCTAAACATAAACACGATATTATGAATGCGTTTTGCCTAGACACCGAGAGATTTACTCGCGTACATTGTGCGCGCGAACTAATCTTCGAGAGATATTTTAGGCGGATATTGTCTACACACGAAGAGATTAGTATGCGCAAACTTGTACGCGCGTACTAATCTCTGGAAATGTTCGCGTGTCTGTAGGCCCCTTTAGAGTAAACAATGATAAATAGTAAGAACGTGAAATATGTATACAGAAGCTGAACAAAGGTTAAGCGTAATATCATATCATCTCCACCAACTTGTCGGGTACGATTTTGTTTTAAATCGAACCTTTAAATGAGGGTACCGTAGTAGGTCTCTTGTGTGTAAAGAACAAATATGAAACAATTTTAACAATGTTTAATAAATATAAAATAAAAACTCTATTGCAGTTACAAGACTAATACAAACAAGACTTAAAATATTAACAAACTGCAAAATATTATTCAAATAGAAAAATCTTATGTTTCTTTATTGACAATTAACTTAGATTTAGGTTTAAGTTCCACAAAACTTAAAAATGTGACACCCCCTTGTCTCCTCAAAGTTTGGATTTTTATTAACGGTAGATTGGACCTAAGTAATCCATTATCCCCTCTTTGAAGAGCTTGGAGGAACCAAGTCAGTGGCGTTGCTAATTATCCCAAAGTATACTTTACATTTTAGCTAATGAGCTAAACAAGAAAACCTAAACGAAAACAGAGATAAAATGACATTTTATAGACATGTTCTTATCTCACAGTTTTCCATAGCCAATCACTTTAAAGAGAACACAAACTCTCTACTTGATGTATACCCACGCTTAACAATTACGACTCTCACTCTTTAGAATGGACGGAGGCCGAACCACTTTGTTCTCTGCAAAACCATGTTTTGCGCTTTTAATTTTTCTAAGCTGGTTTCTTAGAATGGCACAGTCAAGGGTAATGTGCATTCCTGACAATATTATAACGTATAACATATAAGCGTAGATCAAAACCTAGATCTAGTTGCCCAATTGTAAGAGTGAATTTAAATTCTGCATTAAAAAATTACTTAAATCTAAAAATAGTAAAATAATTTTAAGCGCCTGAAAAAAAAAACTGAAAATATTTCACACGAGTGCAAAGTTTCTATTAACAATTCTGCAGCGGGTACTTTCTGCAGAATTAATTTAACTAATTTTGCCTTGCTAAATTAATTAATATTTCCAAATGAAAGAGAAACAACCTCCCTAGAAGTTAGCCAGTTATTTTATTTAATTTACAAAATGTTAAAATACTCACGGGGGCGACGATAAAAAACGCAAAATATAAAACGGTGGGTTTAAACGAGACTAATATCTGTCTCGCAAATAAATCGGTCAACTTAAAAAATCAATAATTATGTGACATAAAGGACATATTTTTATAATAAGGTGGACTTAAAACAATGAACAACGTGTTCCATTTTCGATGGGTTTAAACGGGAAACTCGGTTGTTTTTTTAAAACATTGTTTAGTTTTTAGGTTATGGTATTTATCATAAAAAAAAATAATTTTTTTAATAATTATTATCCATGTATATATATATATTAACACATACATTTTTTTGATTTAAGGGGAAAAAATATTTATTCCTTTAAAAAAAATGTTGTCCGAACCTGGAAATTTCTAAAATCTAAATCTAAATTAAAAATTACAAGACACACTAGTTGAACGATTTTTAGTTTACCTGTTTTGAAACGTTAATTAAAAGATTTTTTCTATAAGCGTGCGGAAAAGTCCACTTTTCCGCACGCATTTTAGTGTGGAAAGTGCCACTTTTCCGCACTAGTGCGAAAAAGTAAATTTGTTACGATTTTGAGGTGTTCTATAACATTTAGACCGTTCAAAATACATTTGTATCTTTCCTAGCACACGAAATATCCTAAAAATATTCAAATTGACTAAAATTCTGCTATATTTTCAATATTTTCGATAAAATAAAGTTTTCAGTAAAATAGGTTCAAATTATAAGTTTTAAACCTCCCCGGTATAAATATCGTCATTGTCAATGTCAAACAACAATGAACACTAGTGGTTTTAGATTTGGCATCTTAAATCACCATAGCAACAAAGTACAAACAAACTGTCAAAACAAAGCCAATTTTGCAGATACAAGCGTCTTTTGAATTTTTCAAACAAAAAAATCAGATTTTCAATGGATTCTTCGGACGAAGATCTACCCCAGTCAGTTCTAGAAGCCGCTAGAATGTGAATAATAATAATTGATTTGATTAAAACGTTTTGAATATAAATAATTTTCTGATTAATTTTTAGTTTTTTTGTCACGCTTATAGAAAAAATAGTGTACCTAACTCGTGCGTAAAGTGTCTTTTCCGCACTTGATTGCTGGCCAAACTCCCCTGGCCATCTGCAATCGCGTGCGGAAAAGAGGCACTTTCCGCACTAGTTAGGTAAACTACTATATAAATAAAGTACAAACCTTAAAAAGTTACTTCAACATGGAAAAACAAAAGCGTGAAATTGACATTGCCATTTTACTTGTCATTTTTGTAAATGTTTCACTTAAAATTTGTTCTAAAATGGCTAGAAATCGACCATATCCAGATTTTGAAAGATGTGATATGTTTGACTGCTTTATTGACGCAACAAAATCCCAATATTTAAACGGCAGAAATATTTTTATGCAAAATGCGTTACCAAAAATTACTCAAAAATGCCAACAATGTCTTAAACATAATGACAATCAGTTTAAGAATTTATATCATTAAAGAAAAAGTAGTTATTATTTTTTGTAATTCGTTATTCTTTTTTTGTATTTGTAGTAGACGTTGTTTAAATAAACCTTTCGATTAACGTAAAAAATCATTTTAAGTTGCTAAGTCTAAACGCAGTTAAACTAAAAATCTTTTAACTAACAATTTTTAATTTATATTTATGTTGAAAATTTCCAGGTTCGGACTAACATTTTTTTTAAAATATTAACTTTTTTTTTTAATCTTTAAACAAAAAAACTATTTAATGTTTCTATTTTGTGATAATAACAGCATGAAGCCAAACAAAATAGTAATAAAAAAAATCCAGGTCCGTAATTAATTAATTTTTTATGATAAATACCATATCTCAAAAACCAAATAATATTTTTAAAAATTGACGTTATTATTTTCTTCAAAAAAAATTGCCACAAAAAGGTTTTTACTGAATAACAATGTTCTGAAAAATAGGCGAGATATAAGGGATTATTTAAAATGCAATTTTTTCAAAAACTCTCTGTATTAGCGAACCTACGGGGTATAGCAAAAATCTCATCACAATCAGAAAATCGATATCTTTAATAATAACCGCGTTTCCCATTTAACTCCATCGAAAATGGGACACACTGTACTCTAATCGCTTAGAGGCCTTCATGTACTTTTCGTGTTAATTCAAAGTTCACTCCAGGAGTTGAAAGCTCTTACCTTTGGAAACACAATTCCACTTTTCAAACTCATGCCAAATAGAATATGGCTGCACAAACATAAGAAACAGAAAAACTTTTTTATTTCTTAACCGATTTTTTTTAAATTAATTTTATTTTATTTGGATTATAGTGCACGTTTATAAAAACTATTAGATAATCACCTGCATGGTTAATGTTTCTGTGTCTCAAAAAAAGTATATTCCTCAATATCACGTTTTTTTCGGGTTCTTTGCGTTTTATAGAGAAATTGCAGGACACAAAAAATATGTGCATTGACTAGTTGTATCCATAGTGGCTTTCGTTTTTACAATAAGTTAAATATTTTTCGAGTTATGCCCAAAAAACTACGAAATTTACCTATATTCTGTCAAATATGACGGTCACACAGTCTAAATAACTAAATGATAATTATTCAAATACCTAAATTTTTACTCAATGGAATATTGTTCAATATTGTAATTAAATAATTTTCTGGTTTTCTTTAAAAAAAAATCAAGTAATCAATGTCGATCCATTAAGCTGATAAGGCATTAATTGCCTATAAAAACCGATCGACAAACTGTAATAATTTCCCATTACACGGTTCAATTTTTGGTTTTCGCCCTAAAGGGGGGTCCACCACAATACCTAAGGCCTGACCCTGAAGAAGGGGCTTGCCTAGGAGTTTCAGCCTGAAAAGGAGATCCTTCCGAAGGGGAAGTCCAGCTCGAATTAATTTATATCACTCACATTAATCTATATTTAAAAAGGCCCTGTCGACGATAATCTCAGGCGTCGTTTTTAAGTTAATTTAGTAGCGTGCGTTGCACCTTTTTTTAACTAGAGATGAGAGGGCGAAATAATAATTGATTTGGGGACCAGAGCCATTTTTTTTATTATAAACAGGGTTATTTTGGACACTTTACGTTTTATAATTATTATAGTTGGGGTCTCTATATAATATTAAACTTTGGTCTTTTTAAGGTAAGGGTTTTACCAAGGGCTTAAAACCCACCTAAATTTACGTCCCTAGAAGGGCACGTATTAACTCGGGTGACGTCACGCATCGACGTTGCCCTTCTCATCCTCGCCTGCCAGGCATGTTTTTATTTAATGAAAACATCTCGCAAACGTCCAATGTGACGTATTTAGGCGTATGCGCCTGTCCATCGTGACAGTTCTTTAGAGATGCCATTTTTTTGACATGACATCTTGCTGAGTCACCCCCCGTCACAATAATAGCGTGATATATTTGACATTGGCCCTTTGACAATATGGCCGACCTACGATTTTGAACTAATGTATTGCAGACTATTTTTTATACCTTAGGTCAACCTTTGGGAACCCAGAAGGCTCATCGCTGGAAAGGTAATTAAGCTCTATAAAAAATTACTTAACCATTTTTCTCTTAAAATTACAGCTTTCGTCAAAAATCTAAAAAACTTCAATATATCATATTACAATCTAGTCGCTTGGTGACCTTCGTTAGTTTTAAGTGTAAATGCAAAAAACATCCCAAAGCAAGGCCAACACAAAAATAGAGGCCACGACCCTGAAAAAATCAGCTGATCTCCCGGGGCTGAATTTTACATTGGGTCTTATGGGAGGTCAGACGTTTTTTTATGATATTTTCAAAATGGCACTACTCCGCAAAATTTCAGTGAAATATTCTCAGACACCATCCCGATATTCCACCAAAGGTTTGTAAGGAAGCAACATGATTAAAAGGTTAAAATCTTCAAGATTTAGCATTCCTCATTTTGAATTCAAATTACCCGCCATGTACCACATGCCAACTGTTATATTTGACATGTACTTGACTTTGTCATATGTGATTGTCACATTCGCTTCTGCTTTAAACTTAATTTTTGTGTAAGCTAATGAAGCGGCTATGAAAAATTAGGGCTTACTATACATTTTAAAAAAAAATTTCTGCCAGAATAAAGTAAAAACAATCTCAAAAACGGCTTTATTAAAAAAAAAATCCAACTTCAATATTTTAAAGACAATCAGCTGTGTCGTAACGTGACCATCAAAAAAAAATCAGCCCCGGATGTGACGTCAACAAAGTGGAGGATCGTGGCCCGTCCATTTTGATAGCCCTGCCCAAAGTTCCAAATTTATTAGATAACAGTTCATAAAGGACCGATCCGCTATTTTGGATTAGTAATTTTCAATTTATTAAGTTTTATTTAAAAATGATAATTAGGGACCTCAAACACAACAAACTTAAAAAATAATATATATTGGTTCAGAAATGAAAACGTCCACCATTTTGGATCCGCCATTTAAATTTTTGCAATTTTTAACTTAAATATCATATTCAGCGACAAACACTACAGAGTTTCAAATGTAGGACTTATGTAAGAAAAAAACCGCCATTTTGGTTCCGCCATTTTGGAATCGTTAGTTTAAGATTTATTTTAAGTTTAACTCAAAATTTATAATTAAAAACTGTAATGGTATAAATAAACACCCACCAAATATATTTTGGGATTTGGGGGATAGTAGAGAGGTGTAGGGTATAAAAAAGAGGTTAGACTGCACCAAGGTGATGATGGTTGCCAAGGTATATTTTTTGAAACTTGGGTGACTCCTGACTACGAAAATATATCTTGGCCTCCCCTTCTCTTGGTCATACCCCCTCCACTTCCTTTCAGCCCCTTAAAATTGATTATTGAATATCTCAGCAACCAGCAGTGATAAAACTGTCGTTTTCATAGTGTGTAGTGTATCTCTATATCTGAAAAACTAAACAAGGTTAGATTAGAAGATATTAAGAGGCGCAAATATAGGTATGGGGTCAAATAAATTACAAACCTTTTTTTTAAATAATAACACTATTAATTCCATTTTTTTCTCAAAGGACGCCAGAGGCGCCAAGCGCAGAGGGGCGGTTCGGTTCGGTTCGGTTCATGCTTTTATAAGTTATTCATCCATACATACGGAATTTATTGATATACTGTGGCGACCTGCTTAAATATTTTTGCCCCTTCCTGACCCCCCTGACAGAAAACTCTGTAATCGCGGTTGGTATAAACAGTACCAACGCTCCTTTCAATGTTCTATTCGTCGAAATCAAAAAAGCCCATTCGCGGTTTTGTTCGCCGTTCACTTCATAGATAAAGGATTTGCGACGCGGTTCAGTGAGTTTTTATTAGATAGGCAACTCTGGCTGTTTGACAGGTCGTTAGCTCTGTGGCGCCCACTGCAGAGCTTAGTGACGTACTAAAAGTTAAGGCGGGAAATTTGAATCGCCTTTTATAATAAATTTTCTTTAATTTTAAAGTTTTTTTTAAATTTTTAATCAGTCAATATTTTATAAAGACATACACTGTCTTTATAAGATATAAAGAGATTGAAAATGATATATAAAGTGCAATAAATAAAACATTTTTTAAATGAGTTTTATTATTATAAAAAAAGCTACAAATTAACGACTAACTATTGATTGATCAGGCATTGGAAACCTGTATTCAGAGTTCCGTAAAGTAAGCGATACGAAGTTAAAAAGACACTACCAATACAAATTTTATCAAATGCCAATCTAACCTCAAATGAGAAAATAAGAAAACTTACCTTAAAATGTCTCGGAAAACTATGCATTTTATACTCGTCTGAACTTCAGACACTTCACCCAGAAAAGCAACTAGAAATTCTTATTCTTTTATATTTAAAATTGCAAAAGTTACAAATTTAACAAAATTTAATTTTAATGCGTCACAGCAGCAAAGATTACCTACATAAGCCAAAAAGATAAATTTAAAATGAACCCGAAATAAAATGCGGTGTAAGAGGTTTTTCTACCTGAAAAAAAGGGGGACGAAAAATCCAAACCACAGATAATTCTCAAAAAAAATAGAATAAGGAACAAACGCGCGACCGCAGCGCCTCTTTTGAGCTTAGTGAGAACTTTAACCTAACGACCTGTCAAATTGCATTGAGTTTCCTAGGCATGGTTCACTTCGCTGCGCAGATCAATATTCATCGAAATGTTCAGATGTGTATGGAGCTTAAAGCCGCGTCGTTACCTAAATACAACGAACATTAAGCCGAGCAACAAACTGAGCGGCGAATAGGACACTAGTTTGGACGGCGAATCCTAGCTGTTCCCATCGCTTGTTGGTTTTTTTCAAGATATCAAAAATAATGCACGTGAATAGGTTGGTTAGTTTGGATGGGACAAAATAAAACGGCAAACAGACGTTTGAAGCATGAAGGAAAAAACTGAGAGCATTTGTGGGAACAGCATAAGCGCTCTGTTTTTTTTGGAGTTTCTTCATGGTTTCTCGCGATGGTTCCCTTTTTGTTTCGTATAATTCGGTATAGAATAGCTGTGTGATATTTAAATTATCCTCTTTAACGTTAGTCTAAATGCCGTTTATATCCTTTATTTTAATTATTTTATATTCACGTAGAGTCGGCATTATTTTCTATAACTCTCTTAACTTTTATTTCTTGGCTCTTTCTTTTATTTCCTTTTATCATTCTTCTGTGTATTCTATCGATATCTTCTAATATAACAATTAAAAGGAAGAGGGAAAACAAAGGTTCATCTAGCCATAGAAGTGCTAATAATAAGTAAAACGTAACTTCCGTCGCTAATGGTCAACAAACCCTGCACACCGTGAAGTGCACTAGCATTACCACTACATTACTTGAGTTTTTTATTCTAATGAATCCAAACCGTCGTGTCGTCGCATCGAAAAAAAATTAGAAGGCTGTCAAAGGAACTTCTTGCTCTGAGGGCAGACACGACAACCTTCTGAATTGCGAGATCTTATATTTACATTTGCTGTTAGCCAGGTCACTCTTAAGACGCTTAGCGTACCTGAGATTTCTTGTGGAAGAAGGTGGTTTTGGACGCACTTCTGTGCGTGACTAACAGACAAATGCAAAAAAGACTCGAAAATTAGGCTCAGGATGCACTGACAAACCCCTAGGAAACAGAAATAAGTTGCAGACAAGCAAGATAATTTGTAGATGTGAAGTGAGTAAGTGGTTGCTAGAACAGAAGCGAAAGGACGTACCAACCCTGTCTCTGAGCAGTAAAAAGAATAATCAAGACACCTCATGACAGAATATCAGCACCGTGAGACCAGCTTAAGGATGAGATACCAGGCACTCCAGGCATAAACCCTAAACATGGACCAACTGCTTAAATCGCCCTACAGGACAGTAAACCTATTGAGCAACCCGGATATTGAGTGAAAATGTAGGGAGTATGGGTTACGGGATAGACTTTAAGGAAAGCCAAAAGTTCTTAGCTGGTGAACTTTCCCTCAACACCCTACTACTTTATTTTATTTTGGCGCTTAATTTTACTTACAACCCTTTTTCACGTTCGCATAAGACTGGGACTGAAAATCCATTGCAATGAAAAGCTTGAGTATTAGACGTGAGATGAAATTTTTTCAGTTTATTTTCCAAAGCCGATCACAAAGCTAATATCCTATCGCCTACCTAATCTAGCGATCTCCTCCTTAAGGATTATTACATCTAATCTCATCTTCTATTAAATTGCTAATAGGATTTTCATTTCATTGGCCAAGAAGATGAAAAAGGCAAAATGGCTTCTATTCACGCTGCCAGACGCAAAAATAGCGGCAAATTTATGCCTAAAGCTATTTCCTTTAAAAGGAGATGTCAGAAGCGATTTCTCCATTCAGGGCCGCTTTGGATAATTTGTAGCCTCGGAAATGTGTAAAAAGTGACCGCTCGTTCTCTAAAGATTTTATAGAAACAAAGTAACGAGAAATGCTTTGTATTTTAAAAAAAAACTTATCTACTAAAAGTTCTAAACCAATTTCTTCCTTAGCAAAAAATGTCTAAACTTTTTAATATATTGACTTTTTTCTATTTTATTTTCAACGCATTTAATTCAAGTAAAAAAATTGGATTATGTTTGCCACTAAAATCCATTCCGAATAATTCTACAGGCCGATTTACACCTGTGTGTCCATCATGAATCAAAAAATCAATCACGTGAATGGATATTGGCACTTGTTTTATCCTGCGTTTTTTGAATTAGCGTGGGCACGCAGAGGTGGAAACCGGGTTTAACCAGCCGCAACAACTGGTGTGTCACGTAAAGCCGAGTCATCATTACCGAGCCAAAGCTTCGAGCCTCGAACAACGAACGTATATTCTCTAGTATGGACGTGGAAAAGGCATGATCGCGCCATTCGCGACAAGCCAAAAAGCATTTTTTTCTTTTTAAATCGTATATTACATATTTGTTATTCTACTATTTACAAAATGTACAGGGTGATTTTTTATAAGTGCAAGATCGCTATAACTCGGCTATTATTGGGAGTACAAAGTTCAAGCAAAAACTATTCGGTTTGGTAAATTATGGCCACTTTAGGTCCACCATTAGCATTTTTTTATAGGTTATAATATACAGGGGGCGACAATCAGATCCATTTTTTTAAAGGGAACATCCTATATATTTTTGTATTTTTAAGTTCCGCAAAAAATTAGCTTTACAGATATATGTAACACTATGGCTCTATCTTTGTTAGTTTTCGAGATATTGACGATTGAAATTCCGAAAATTAGCAAATTTTAAATACGGTGCGGAGTATTTCCTGTGACAAGTCACAAACAATATTAAGATGTGTGGATACCTAATGACATGGTCAGTGCCAAATTTTAAATATTTATCAACAATGTTGCTTTATTCCAATGCAGAAAAGCAAGAGATACTTTTATTATATGCGAAAAATAATAAAAATGCCACTGCTACTGCGATGAACCAGCCCGACAATGTCCTAATATATCCACAATTCTTAGGATATATAGAAAATTTCGTGAAACATCGTCTGTGGAACGAAAAAAACGAGTTGTTCGTCCAAACGAAGAGGCTAATTTAAATATTTTAATACATTTTCAAGAAAGCCCACAAATTTCTATAAGAAAAGTATCTTCCGCGTTAGTGCAAGAAGTAACAAGTGTCCTAAGAACAAATCCTTATTGGGCATATAAAGAACAAGAACTTCAAGGCCTAACACCCGATCAGAAAAGAAAAAGGGTAGAGTTTTGTCACTTTATGCATGAAAGACTAAACGCAGAACCCCGTTTTTTAAATCACATTTTGTGGTCGGATGAGTCGATGTTTACAACTTGTGGTCTACCAAATAGACAGAATAGCAGACTATGGTCCACGACTAACCCTAATTTTGTAAAAGATATTAAAAGACAGGGAAGACAATCCGTGAATGTCTGGTGTGGCATACTGAACGACCGTGTTGTTGGGCCATTTTTTTTGAGCACTCTTTAACGGGACAAATTTATTTAAATTTTTTACAAAATTAATTAGAAAATTTTTTGGATGACTTGCCACTAAATCAAAGAAGAAGATTGATTTTTCAGCAGGATGGGGCTCCTCCTCATAATGTTCATGAGGTTCGAGAATTCTTAAATAATAATTTTAATGAATGAGTTCGGTAAAACGGCACAATACGCTGGCCACTCAACAGTTTTGATTTAACTCCTTTAGACATTTTTTATGGGGTCACCTTAAAGATAAAGTTTACAGATTAGAAGCGAGGAATACTCGAGAGCTCAGAGAATTAATATCACTGTCTGTCAATGAGCTTAATGAAAATTTTTCTAATTTAATAACCAGAACAATAAATAATTTAAGAGACCGGTTTCAAAAATGTATTGAAGTCAATGGTGATAGGTTTGAACATTTGTTACGTTAATTTTTATTTATTTATGGATTTAAAACAATTAAAACATTAAAAAAATTGTCGTCTTTTGATTTTAAATTTCTATGAGAATTGACAAAGATGATTATTTATATTTATCAAACTGTCAGTCAATATTGTTTCAGTTTGTTATTTACAGTCTATACGTTAAATACTCCACCGTATACCTATTTAAAATTTGCTAATTTTCGGAATTTCAACCGTCAATATCTCGAAAACTAACAAAGATAGAGCCATAGTGTTACATACATCTGTAAAGCTAATTTTTTGCGAAACTTAAAAATACAAAAATATATAGGGTGTTCCCTTTAAAAAAATTGATCTGATTGTCGCCCCCTGTATATTATAACCTATAAAAAAATACTAATGGTGGGTCTAAAGTGGCCATAATTTACCAAACCGAACAGTTTTTATTTGAACTTTCTACCCCAATAATAACCGAGTTATAGCGATCTTGCAATTATAAAAAATCACCCTACATACACTAAACACAAGTTCTTAACAAATTACAATAAATGTATACCTAGGGCATACAGACTGTGTCTGTCTATCTGTGCTTCATTTTTGGTGTTTTATGCGACCTCCGCTAAGCATGTCAGTGTCTTGTACTTTGTAATAGGGTATTTTTTCAAATATCCTTTAAAATTTCTGATTGCCGTCTAAGTATATGTCGACCATAAAATTTGCCAGTCTGTTGTTGCAGAAAAACCTCAGGAAAAAAACTGCTAATGAGTCATCAATGTGTTGTTTTGTTAAAAGTTTGTGTGTCGAATCGAACCCTCTACTGCGCCTGTTTTCCTGGCACCTACCGGCTCGCGCGTTCAGTCGCAGGGCGCGACCGAGCGGATTCAGCAGGCTGTAATTAAGTGAGTCGTTTTGTTAAATTTGTACTGTCATTTTCATCCAATACAATGTAAGACCGGTAGTCGATGGTAAATGGGTTTATACTTAAAGTTTGAGTTAAGTGAAGTATATCTACATAGGTCTACTGTCTGTGGGCAAATAGGAATTTGTCTTGTGTAAAAGTTTTGTGACAGGTATTCCATGTGTTCGTGTAATATCGGTATGTTTATCTGTTCTTGTATTGTTTGGTTCGTTGTTCGACTGTCTGAGTTTGTAAGCATTCTTAATAGTTTGTTTTGCACTATTTGCAGCTTATTTCTTTGTGTGAATGAAGCTCCGCTGAAAATTGAAGCACCGTAGGTTAGGGCTGGTCTTATCATGGTCTTTTATAAAAAAGTTTCCCTTCGGCCGGGACTCGAACCTGGATCTTTTGCTCTGTACGCAAACGCTCTTTTATTAAGTCACCAAAGATAATATATACATTTTCGGAAAACTTCTACCTATGCATGTGTGTGGTGTCTTAATACAAGAACGAGAATTTCTCACAGTATTAACTCGACCAAGCCATTCTCAAATTAGACGTAAATTATCAACGTCTCATGTTTTTAGTTTATTTACATATAGTCGCAAACTTGGGAGATCAGACTTATTAAAAACCGGATTTTTTTTAGCCTTTAACCAATAAAACTAGGTTTTAAAAAAAAATTATTTGGCTTTTTTATTACTAACTGACTTTGTTTGATTCCTAGATTAAGTAAAATTATAAAAAAAATTAAATTATTGTTGACATGTTTTATTAGAATTCCTAAAATAATCGCACAAGGAAAAAATCGCATCTTGAAAAGGTTTGCACTGAAAAAGCGCAGAGAGGAAAAACATACAATTGTAACACCGGCACATAAAATAAAATCATGACGGATCTGACTTTCCTAGCTAACCTATTAGCACACTTCAAGTAAAGCGATATTATATCAGCCTTGAAAACAGTTTTTGTAAATATCTTAAAAACTAAAGCTCCTACTAAATTTTTGGCAATTACACAAATTATTGAGCAAAATGTAGTGTACCATATTCCGAAAACCGCACATTGATGCAATGCTTCGTTATAAAGTTAGCATTTTTTACATTTTTTAATTGTCAAAAAACTGTCATTAGCATGAAGGGATTTTCACCAAAATCTAATCAGCTCGTTACAGTGTCGAACACTATTTTACCTAAAAATTTTATAAAATCGGTTATGCGGTTTAGGAGCTAACGTGTTACGGACAGCCATACACATACACAGAGACAGACATCACGACGATATTACTCAGCAAATGTAATTAGTAGTCTATGGACAAATCAAGTTTCGTGTGCAAGTCGTGCCAACTTTCTGCCGATAAGCTAACTTTGTTAAGGGCATCCCATATATCAGGTTTTGACTTGTTGTCATTCTGGTAAATGCGTTTTTTTAAAGATATGCCCCCCACCACTTTTTTTTGCACGATACTTTTTAAAATGCTGTATCTTTCTTAAGAATAGTCGTAGAGGGTTGCAAAAAACACCCGCAATAAAATAATTTTCTATTTGTTTTCAAAATCTAGCTTCGTTTTTTTAGAAAAAATAAAATAACTGAATTTTTAATTTTTTTTTGTATAGCTAGGAAAGTAATTTTTAATAACACCAAAGCAAAATTTAAAGAAAAAGTTTAATTAAAAGTTAAATATGTGTAAAATCTAATTCAAAAATAAAATTATCTTAGTTTTTTAAATTTTAGCTGCAAAATCCCCCAAGACTCCCCAGAGTCCCCAAGTCCTGAAATTTTTAGATTTTTTTCAAATTTTCTTAAAAACTAATCTTGGGGAAAAATATGTACTAATCTTTATTGTAGACCATAAAATTTCCTTTTCAACAATGTATAAGTCAGTGGGGTATGACTAATGACAAACTCTCTAGCGGCGTCCGTTTATTGAGGTAGTGTAAATAAATTTAAAAAGAAACATGTTTATTACAGGTTTTACCCGATTTTCTTAAAAACCGAGCTCTATATCAAAAAATATAATACACATTTTGTTATAGACAATAAAATTGCCCTTTAAATAATATATAATAAGGCAATGGTAGTTTAAAATTATAACAATTTAGGGGCGTCCGTAAATAAAATCAATTTTTAAAAATCACTAAATTTATCAATTTATCACTAAGTTTTATCCAATTTTCTCGAAAAATTAGGCTTTTTGGAAAAAAAAAATTATTGTTTATTGTAGAAAATAAAATTTCCTTTTTAACAATGTATTAGTCAGTGGGGTAGGCTAATGACATACTCTCCAGCGGCGTCCGTTTATTAAGAAAATATAAAAAAATTAAATAAACGACATAGATTTTATCTTAAAAACCCTCTCTATCAAAAATTGTGACCTATAATCGATTGTAGACAATAAAATTTCCTTTTAAACGTGTATAATAATGTAAGATTTATCTTCAGATTAAAACTTCACAGGCCTGTGCAACTTAAATCAATTTTTACAAATCACCAAACAAATTAATTCTGTTACAAGTTTTTTCCAATTTTCTCAGAAACTAAGCTCAATTGACAAAAATGTGTTTTATACTTCATTGTACCAAATAAAATTTTCTTTTTAACAATGTGTAAGACACTGAGGTTTAATTAATGACAAACCCTTCAGCGACGTCCGTATATGGGGGTCAGTCAAAAAATAAAAAAATAAAATCATTTTTGTCACTTGTTTCACTCGATTTTTTTTTCGAATATTAAAAAATGCATTTTTAAAAAAATATTTTTTTAATACACTTCAAATCAAGTACTTTAAGCTTTGTTGTATTAAAATCGGATAAAAATAAAAAAGATACAATTTGTTTTTAAATATGCTTTTCCGCCATATTGAATCCGCGATATTTAAAAAAAAAGCGCGATTGTCACAATGACAATAAGTCAAAACCCGATCTGCTAGGTATGTTAAACAAATTTGAGTTACTTTCAAAACCTTCTTATGGTTTTCATTAAAAGCATAATTTTTAAATATACCCCAAAGACCCCTATTTTTTTCCAGTTATTTGGAAATAACTTAAAAATTAATTAACAAATTGGAACATTTGAACCAGATTTGAATAAAGAATCAAAATAGCTATCTTTTTTATATAAACTTTTTTTGTCTAGCTCCAATAGTTTTTATAAATAAAATAAAAAAATTTACCTTTTTTTTTATTTTCTTTATTTTTTTGACAAAGACAAAAAAATACATATTTTGTGACCAATACATTTTTAAGTACATTACAAAGCAAGTATTTTAAACTTTGTTCCATGAAAATCGGATATGAAATAAAAAAGTTACAATTTTTTTAAAGATACGCCTTTCCGCCATTTTGAATCCGCCATATCTTTCAAAAAACGCATTTACCAGAATGACAACAAGTCAAAACCTGATATATGCGATGCCCTTAACAAAGTTAGCTTATCGGCAGAAAGTTGGCACGACTTGCACACGAAACTTGATTTGTCCATAGACTACTAATTACATTTGCTTCAATGCGTCGAATCCAAAACGGGGTCTGCTTTGCCTGTACACCTCCAAAATTTCGAGTAAATTGCGATAAAACTTGATTCAAGTATGGTAATTTTACATGGTGAAAAAAAAAGTCAAAAAATTTTTATCTCCAATTTTTACCTTCCACCAACCAATAATACTATTAGTTTAACGAGTGTGTAAATTAGAACGTAATTGTCCATTTATGCTCCTAGTATAATAATGACGCTAAATTATACGATATCCTGAACAAAATTTATTTATAGTTATATGAATACTTCCCAAAAGTTAAAAAATTTTTAGAAGTATACATTTTTAAAACTAAATATAATTTGATAGTTTTAAAACTCTAAAAATTTTCAAAAGATTTAATTATATATCGTTTTAATTATACAAAATTGTGATGATGAAATAACCTAATCTGAAGCTTTTTACATAAAACATTCTAATTTTAAAAACTTAATTTTGACTTATTGCATGATTTCTTTGTAACTAAAACTTTATCGTATAATTTCTATTACTCTTAGGGGAAAGCGGGGCAATATGAGATCCTTAATTTTATAGGCTTATTTCTCCTATTAAATGGTCACCATCACGTTCTTTATTTGGAATTAAGTTGGTTAGATATGTTATCTTTATATTTTAATTTTCCGTTTAAACGATTTAGAACTCCATCATACTTTTATTTTTATTTCTGTAAAAAGTCGACTTTGCCCCGCATACGAGGTAAAATGGGTACAGATACGTGGCAAAACTGGCGGGGCGGTTGTACACTTTAGAATCAATATTTTTGTAGAACAAGTTTTGTTTATTAATAAAATACTAACAAAGCTTAAAATACTAACAAAGCTTAAAATACTTTCTTTCAGTGATAATACCAAAAAAAAGGTATACTAGGTATAACAAGGTACCCCGTTTTGTCTCCATGAAAAAACCCCGTTTTGTCCAAAACCACCAGTTAAATTCAAACAAAAATTATATACAGTAAAAGTCTAATTTTACGGCAACGCGTTTAATTATGAAGAATACATATTGTTTGATGAAAACAAAATTTGAAAAGTCGGTAAAAAATGTACATACTGTCACTAAATGCGCAAGCTATTTTTACAATAAACAGCGCACAACATCACAGGTTGACCACAAACCAACTTAAGTTCAGCCATTGGCGCACCCAGGAATATATCTTGGAGGGGCCCGAGGCCTCTTAAGCTATTTTTTGTGTTTTTTTCTGAAATATGTCGAAAATATGTAAAAAAATCTAAGGCTTGGGGGGGGCGCCCCCCCCCCTGGGTGCGCCCATGATTCAGCCGAACGGCACCAATCATATTGCAGCCCAAGTAACATTATTACCACTCAGTGTTTTACTAATTTGGTTCCGAGGTTATTTAGAGGGTGCTATTATGGCTTTTGGGATCAATTTGGCTACATAAAGGTAATCTATATTGCCAATTACCTAAATAGGTGTTATACAACCAAAAAGTGATTTATAAAGGGAGTATAATAAAACTGATATTTTTTCTGTTCCTTTTAGATACTTTTGGTTTTATTTATTTCTGATCACGGAATTGTAACATTTCTGATATATAAAGATGGTCTTATTAGTCATTTTAGCAGTGTTTTTAGTTTACTTTAGTTTTAATTTATGTAAACCAGACAGACTTTTTTAATGGTGAATAGTGTAAATTATTTTTTATTATTTTAAATGTTTGTTATTTTGTTATCAAAAAACGATTAAAAATCATTTTTGAGCTGGCGCGCTTGTTTTGAGAACTTTTCAGATACGATTTTATCAGAAAAATAAGTCTGGCAGGCAATTTGGTGATCAACAAAAGGACAAACTCCTCATATATAGGTATATTTTTATGTGATAACATAATTTTGGGACTCTGACATTTTTGGAAATTTTGTAACCTAACTTATTTTATATAACTATTGTGAATCTGAAATATCGCTAAAGCTTTTATAGGAAAAATTCTTTACTCTAAAGGTATTATGGTATGCAACAGAATCGCCTGGCCTGGCATAGTTGCTTTAGGCTTTAAAAGTTTCTATACTGGTGGAATCGCTAAAGAGCGAAGCTAGAGTTTATTTCTTATGGTTTTATAGTGAGTTTAATACATAGGTTGCCACCACCAATTGGGGAGTCCCACTTAGGAGGGGTATGGGAACGGGCTAGCGACCAAACATTGAAACTGAGGGTTTTAAGGAAAGGCGCTGGCAACCTTTTAGCTTCTGCTATAAATTAAGCAATGTTACATGGGCAGAGACTTGAACCAGTCATTGGGATAAAACATTTGATATTTAGTGGTTTTATTTTGGCGCAGTTTATCTAAAACTGCGGTATCCCGTTTTACCCCCGTACCCCATTTTGCTTCCCTGTCCCCTACCCACCAGATTTTTTATCCATAACCACCGATGACTCCGCTAGATTAAGCTACCTATGCATTATATCTAAAAAATATATGAAAATTTATTGTAAACGTAAAAGTAAAGTACAACAGAATTTCTGTTGTAATTTTCTGTTGCAGAAAAGTTAAGTTTTTGATAAAGATTTGGTCTTAAGTAGCAAAATGGAAAAAAGTGGTTTTCAGACATTTAATTCTTTAAATATTTTCCAAGGTGGACTCTTGGCAGGGGGGCCACCTTCATTCTCTAGCCGAGGGCCCCCATAGTAGCCAGTCCGGGCCTACAAACGTCGATTGTCAAGCAAACAAATCAAAGCTTGACACTGACTTTTACGTAATTTGTTAAATGCCTTAGAATTTGGTAATTGCTTGCGTGCTTAACCAGCGTAAGTACCCCTTAAAGTTTGAGTATAACATCAACTAACGTCGTCGTAAAGTTTGCAAACTCGAATCAGTTTTCCAGTCATGATTTTCATCAACGAGGTAAATCTAATATTTTTATCTTGTTATATTTTTCAAGAACGTTTTTCTTTTACATAGCCGTATCACAAAAATAAGAAAAATAAATGCGCAATACACAAAATTTTTGTCCCTCTCCCCCAATTTTTTTTTCTGGGTACGGTCCTGGCTTTAGCTATCTGTTGCCCTAATATTCCTAAAATGTATTTAAACCATTGGAGCAGCTTTCTTCTAAAAAACCAATGTGGGGCAACATTTTTGTTTGAAAATGCATTTTTCTGATCAATTACAAATAAAAATGATAATAGATCTGCCGGCAAGTTGTTTCATAGATATACGAGGATGGGATGAAAAGTTTCCGGCCTAGCCCGATTTGTTTTCTTGTTCCAACGTGCTTGTGTAGCCTTGCTTGTGATCAGTATACGCTCAAAGTTTAAAGTGAGTACGTCAAGTAGTTTGTGTCCTGCTTATTTTGAAAGTTTATACAGTGTGTCAATTTTAAAAGATGGAAAAAACGAGAATGAGCCGTGATAAAATATTTTCATATCAAAGAGTTATCGCCGACGGAAATAAAAGCTGAACTAGATGCTACACTAGGGGAATCTGCTCCGTCCTATACCACAGTTAAAATCTGGGTATCGGACTTTAAACGTGGTCGTACTAGTAACTGATGCTACTCCACGTTCTGAAGGCCAAAAACGGCAACTTCTGAAAAATGGTGCAAACCATTCACAAACTAATTCTAAATGATCGCAGATTAAGACTGGAAGAGGTAGCTGAGGCTATGGGCATATTACCATATTTTATGTGAAGTTTTAGGTATGAGAAAGCTATCCGCCCGATGGGTGCCGCGTTTGCTCACGCCAGATCAAAAGCTCGTGCGTCTAACCATTTCAGAGGAGAATTTGCCACTTTTTAGACGTTTTTTCGGAGACAAGTTTATTGATAAAACCTGATTAATTAAAATTTTGAGTTTTTCACGTTTTTTTTAATATTTTTAGGTTACTTTTCTCCATTGGAAAATTTCCTGCATTGAATTTAAGTCACACTCTAGGGTCTTAGACTTTCTTGTGGCCTTTTTAAAAATGGACCAAAAATTCTTTTATATGTCCAACCTTTCACCAAACAATTTAATATTTTGTTTACTTCTTGTCAAACATGGCTAATCCGTCCTCATTATTATTGCAAAAAAACTACTTTTCCAAACAAAATTCGGTTGAATCTTTTTATCACATTTAAGCGTTTCATTCTGCAGTATTTTAAAAAGGGCTGTACAGTGTACTCATATTTATATTTTAGCAGATTTTAGCAAGGAAATCAGCGATCGCACAAGGAACTCATGAAATTGCGAATAAATGACAAATACAAATCACAGAACACCAAAAAAAGTTTGTTTAGTTACTGTACCCTAAACCACTGGTTCATTTCCAAGGGGCAAATAATAGATAAATTGCGCTGTAAGTCTGCCGGCGAGACTGTTTACAGTTCATATCATTATTTTTGAGACAACTTTTCACAACTTTTTTTTGTTAGCCTATGCTATTTGTTATGGTAAACAGCTGATAACTGTCAAAAAGTTATCTCAAAAATTTTGATATGGAGTTTATATTTTGTTCTATCTTGGAAATGGTGACTAGTTTATATACTATTTTTGCTGAATCAATTTATTAAGCTATAGTTAATTCAACCATGCTAAAAGAACAGCTATTTGTCAACAATCACATTTTAGCTTTTAATTTTGCTACATTTTGAAATGAGGATGAGGACAAGTGTAGAGGCCTGGGATTTTTTGACATTTTGAGACATTTTGAAACAAGAAAAAATAATTCAAAAGTTTTTTTCTAGCTCTTGTAGTTTTGAAGTTACGAGGGAAAATTCAAAAATCGGAATCTCTGAAATCCATTATTAGGGCAGATATTTCAATTCTGTTAAAACTTCTCTGCAGATAGTTGGTTCTGTCAATAAAATGACGTTGTCAAATTTTTGGTCCGTTAAGTTACATTCGAGATTTCAGAAAAAAAACTAAGAGATAAAATAGGGACCTGGATTTCTTTTTTCATTTTTTTAGGCCTAGGGATTAGGTGGAGACCTAATGAAAAGCAAAAAATTTAAAAAAAAACTATAGTTGATATTGTATTAAAGTGACACCACGTCATCAAAACCTTAATGGGCGGGAAGGGAGTAGAGGGGTACATACAGTGGCACGCATTTCCTTTAATTTTTTTATTGATATTGATTCCCAAAATGAGGCACTGCACTAATTAGTCATTAGCTTACTATTTTACTTGCTTTTTATTGTATGTTTTCTTCTAAACGATTTCATTGGAAAGGAACATATATACTCTTATCTGGTTGTTACGAACATATTGAATAAGCCGGGCTTTGACGTTTTCTATTCGTTGTTGTTTTAAGTGTTTATGTCAAACAAATTACGTCGGAGCTTTTTACAAAACAAATGACCGTTTTGGCAACTAAATCAATGTTTGCACACATTTTAATATAATTTTGGATCCTCTTTTATGTTTCGGATCTTTATTTATTAGGTAAGTACCTATTTGATATCTCCTTTAAAAGGTCTTAGTGTTTTATCCTTCGAACATTAAACTCCGAGCGGCACACTGCATGTACAAAGTGAAAAACTAATTTTTTAAGGCTTCTTTACTTAGATTTTGCCGCAAAATTTGGTTTACCATAGCTATGACACGGTGTGTAATTTTTTTTCTGAAATCTCGAATCCGACTCGACGGACCAAAAATTTACATCAGTTTATTGACAGGATCAACTTTCTGTAAAGAAGGTTTAACAAAACTGAAATATCTGCACTAATAGCAAAGATATGACCGATTTTTAGAATTTCGAATTTTTGAAAATTACAAGGTCTGGAAAAAAATATAAAAACGCAGTTATTTAAAAGTAACTTTTTATGAATACTTTTTGTTTTTAAAAGCAAGCAAATTAGATATTTTAGTAAAAATCGCAGTTTTGGTTGCCCCAATATTTTTATGTCAGAAAATGCCGGTGAAAGACACCCATGCTGATTGCCAGCAAATAGGCTAATGTTTTTATAGCGAATCTTTTGTGTTACTTGGGTACCTACTTACAAAAAGTCGAGACAAACTATGAAACTTTTACCCTGTTATCTCTTGGTATAGAAGTTTTACTAAATGGAACATTATAAACTGTTCTTTACATTCACGTGCGAAAAATAATAACTTTCTAAACTGTTTTTTGATGAGTTTGCTGGTGGAGAGACTTACACTGCATTTACTTAAAACTTAAAAAAAAAGGAAGAAAGTAAGACAACAGTGGGTCCCGGGGCCATTTCCTCTCACAAAATATATGCATTTTAAATTCATAATGAAAGGACTAACGGAAGAATAATCCCCTACCTAAAAAAAATACTCTGCCAATATATGGGCCCCTAAGGTCACACTAGTTACTATAGTTATAGTGTACGTGCGAGCTAATAAAACTAAAACCTGAAATATATCTTATTCAACTTCAGACTAAATTACCTTTTGTTTGATACCACACAAGCCATGTTTTGCCCTAAATACAAATTTTTAAAATCTACCGCCACCCTTAAAAAAATAAAAACTAAAATGTATTTTGTTTAACTCCGGACTCAATTACCTTTCGTTTGATATCACACACGCCATATTTGCACGTAAACTCTAATTTTTGAAATCTACCCCCACCCTTTTTGAAGAAAAATAAAATAAAATGTATTTTGTTTAACTTCATTCTCAATTACCTTTCGTTTGATATCACACACGCCATATTTTCACATAAACTCTAATTTTTGAAATCTTCCCCCACCCTTTTATTTGGCTTGTGTTCGGTGGATTTTGTTCATTTTTAAATGGGACCATCTCGACGCAAGACCCAGCCTAGGTACCAAGTTTCATTAAAATCGGCCAAGCGGTTTTTGAGTTATGCGCGTTGGTCGTTACAGACAGACATACAGACAGACAGACAGACAGACAGACATACAGACAGACAGACATACAGACAGACAGACGGCGCGACAAAAAAGTTTCAAGATCATCTGAAACGCAAAGATATATAAAAATTTTTGAAATCGTAGCAACTTTTTTTTTCTCGAAAAAATTTGAATCACTATAGCTCACACTACTATAGTATAGTATATGTGTGAGCTAAAATAATATAAATGCTCGTTTCCGTTTGAAAAGTATGTTTTCAAACAATTTTCCGTCCAAACAATAAAATTCAAAGACATTTTCGCAATTCAAAGATCTTTGGCTTTGGGTTTTAATGAAATATATGAGAGTCGGATATTAGGTACATACTTTATTAAATATTTCTTTTATAATAAAAATGGGTATAAATACTGTCACAATAATTGTAAATATAACGTTATAAAACTTCCTCAATGAATCTATTAGTGTGATGCCGGCCGGAACGGTTTGACCAAATTTTAAACTGCAATTATATTATGAAGTTTAACTATTAAACATCTAAGGTAATAATTATTATCTACTTATACATTATTTAACCGTTCCCAAAGTCGAAAATCAAATAGAATTTATTAAAACTATTGCAGTTTCTTTGCTGCAGATCTACGGTCTAGGGTTCACCAAAATTTTAAAAACTCTGCGTGTGTTGTTAGCTCCCGCTAAATTTCGCGGTTGTTTTTAATTTTAAAACCACACAATTGGATGACGGACAGAGTGCATTTTTTCGCGCATTTGGACATGCGCACCAAGAATCAGGGAGATCCTTTTTCGACCGCCTCGAGAAATGGCGTGTTAATTTACTTTCTCCAACTATTTCAAATTTCTACACTTGAAAGTGCTCGATTTTGGTGTACTGAAGTATAGAACTAGAAACTTCAGCCCTTCTGCTACGTGGTGACATCATTAGATTCAGACAGGGGCCCCTTGGAAGTGGAGAAATTGGCTGCAAACTGGTGAGTGCTTTGTTTCTGATTTCCGTTGTGTGGTGCCCACAATTGACCTATGGACCTTTTTAATTATTTCGTAATTTCATATCAATATATTTATGTTTGTTCGCGCTTTCATTAATTAAAATATATACAGTCCATTGCAGTTATTGTTTTTCTAACTGCGGGCAAACATGTGTTTTGTATTTACAACACAGAAAAAACAATATTGTTGGGTTAATAAAAATAACTAAGTTATGTATAAACAAACAAATGCTTTGGTAAAGTTACCAATATCGTAATATTAAGTATAGCTTGATAAATATTGTCAATTTAACAAAATATTTTACAATCTCCCAGGCTTTGATTCGAACACGCTAATACTAATAATAAATATTGTTAAAATTACTAAGCCATATCTTAAATAATGTTTTATTTTTTATTTCTTGGCTCGACAATTTTTCTTCCAAGGCAAATTTCCATTGAGAAAAGTGCTTCAAATTGCTATTAAAAAGCAGCAATTTGAAAAACCAGCACAGCTTTCATTGCTATTTTCTCTTCGCCACCCACGCAGGATCACTTCGTGGATTGTTCATAATAAGACAAATAAAGTAGAAAAAAAGCATTTCGTTTTTCACAACCGCACAACCAGTTTTCAACATCGTATAATTTTTTATTACTTGCACTAAAATTTTGGTTAATTTTTAGAATTTTTAGGTCCGGTCTATGTGGCCCTAAAGATTTTATTTGTAATCAAAGTTCATATGTTAACGTATTTAAATTTGCACAGTAATCGACGGTATTTATTTCCATTTTGAAAACAAACAGAAACGAATAAATGGACACGCGACCGGTAAGGCTTTTAACTACTGACCCTGACGTACCCCAAATCAAAACAAACTCATACGTCTTTACTAAGGATAGAACCGACAACACGTAGAAAGGACAACGAACGGTTTGGCACGATGAATATGGCCGACGTTAACAAAAACAAATATTCCTCCCGCCCCCGCGCAAGAATAGCCCTCTATACACCGCTGCAAAATGGGTGAAATTGAAATCTTGTCCCGCGCGGTGCTGCCGGCTTGTAATTATTTACGCTAAAAAAGTTTGCCCAGTTAACCACAGAGTAAAAAAAGAACTAGACATGTCGTAAGGAAAGATTTAACTTTTTTTAAATAAATCAATTAAAAATAATGGTTGTTGTCTAGTTTTGGGAGGGGGTTGCCCTCCCTGTAGCAGCCGTCACTGATTACGACGATCCAAATTTATTTAATTTAAATAATATATGTGTAAAAACATAAATATTTGTTTTTTCTGTGGAGTAAAATAGGGTTTAATAATATGTGCAATTAATTGTTTGATGTGTATTTATAGCGAAACATTGGATAGCCTTCGATCCAAAGACATGGGAGGGGAAGGGTCCCTACACTAAAGTTGAGATCTTTAGAAAGTAACTTTCTTACACTTGGGTGTTATTTCGCTCAGCTGGCATTGTTCACAACATTCACGCTCGTGTGAAATGTGTCACTTTCTTCTCTTGTTATGTAATATACAGTGGCGGCGCGTGGTGTAAAAAGTTGAGGGTGTATACCCAAAAAAAAATGTTTGTTTGAGTGTCACTACCAATTTTTAGGGCCATCGAGTGTCATATTATATAATTTAGCAGCAAGCATTAAAAAATTAGATATTTAGTTAGATATTAGTTTTCTATTATTATTGTTTTTATAAATAAACAATAAATGTATCATAACTAGTTTTTAAATTTCACAAACCGGTTTTGTATTGAAAGTAAATAACTAATTCATTGAGCTTTAGAATTTCTTGAATGATTTTTTTCTCAATAGATAACATTGCGAGGGCAGTTCTCTATTCTCTTGTGGTAAAAAATTAAATTTAATTGTCTTTAAATATTGTACACTTATGCTATCAGAATTAGAAACTTCCGTCATTCTCGTAACTACGAAATCTACGAAATAAAAATAATACGGCCCGACCGATAACGCCAAGTTGTCTCAGTGCACTAATTTAAAGTGCACATGAGGTGTGCATCTGGCTTCTATATTACACGTAAAGGGGCCTACAGACACGCGAACATTTCCAGAGATTAGTACGCGCGTACAAGTTTGCGCATACTATATCTCTTCGTGTGTAGACAATATCCGCCTAAAATATCTCTCGAAGATTAGTTCGCGCGCACAATGTACGCGAGCAAATCTCTCGGTGTCTAGGCAAAACGCATTGATAATATCGTGTTTATGTTTAGAACGTTTAATTTTGTCTTCGTGTGTGTAGGCAATTCCACCAAACGTACATGTATGCAGAGATTAGTTCGCGGACTAATCTCAAGAAATGCTCGCGTGTCTGTAGGCCCCTTTACTCGCAACCAAAACATAGTTTTTATACCAATTTTCTCAGAAAAGCAATTTTATTTGCATCCCAAAATTGGAATGATGGCTGGTGTTGGATTATTTTTACGGCAATACGAGGTATGACAATAAAATTAAAAGACTGTTGTAAAAAATCTACTTTATTTAAATACTAATAGAACTTAATAATATTTCCCATCAGTGTAGTCCCCTTCTCTATCGACGCAGCGTTGCAAGCGTTTTTTTCCAATGTTGGAAGCAATTTTGGAAATTTTCAGAAGAGAGGCTGTTAAAAGTCTTGTCGTTTTTCTCTTGACGTGTTCTAATATTTCAAAACGGGTTCCTTTTAACGATTTCTTTACTTTCGGAAACAGGTCGCAAGAGGCTAAGTGTTATGGTGGCTGGTTAACGAGGAGGATCTTCTGATTAGCTAAAAACTGCTTAATGGAAAGGACATTGTGGGCCAGTCCTGGTAGAGCAGCCACGCATTGTTCTTCCATAATTCTGGATGCTTTTTCCTTACACGTTCCCTTAGCTACATCAATACTTCCAAATATAAATTTTGGTTGACTGTTTGACCCTCACGCGTCCATTCAATAAGAATAACACCCCTAATATCGAAAAAAAATGAGCATTGCTGTTTTGGATGTGCTGGATCGCCCTTCTCGTTCATCATCTTTAACTTCCTAACGACCATCGAAAAAGCTTTTATGCCACATAAAAATCATTGCACGAGAAATATACTGCCCTCCGTAGACATCTTTTAGCATTTGCTGTCAAATGTAGTAGCCATTTTTTTACTTTAAACTAATCGTTGGTCAATTTTTTCATTTGTCATAATTCCGGCAAATGAGCTATGCACGATCAGCTTTAAACCACTGCGTAAGCCAAACTAGTAGAGGAAAGGCGACAAGATTAAGCGCGGTAGTAGAACGCACATCAAAGTGAATGACTTCGACCGCACGAGGCGTGGATATTTAAAACCTATTAGTACGGGGGCCAGCCTTAAAATTTAATTGTCATACCTCGTATATCCATTCCCCCTATAACGTAAATGCACCTGAATCCGTCCACCCTCCCAATTCCGGTCAACGCACTTAATACACGATATTTTCTGCACACTTAACGTTACGTCTTCGAAACATTAGAATTTCGGATCTGACATCCCCTCTCCGGCCATGCACCTGTACGAAACTCTAAAACATTTCGATTAGTTCAATTAAAACAATTGTGGCAACATGTACTAATTTAGTCTATTTGAGCTTTCAAAAAAGTTAATTCGCGATAAATACAAAAAGTGAATTTTTCAGAGAAAAAACAAATTCCAGTTTTACATTATTTTTTAAAATTGAGTATGTCTTAGGCATTAACTAATTAACTTTTTTGTGTAAAAAATGTAAAAATAAACGTTTTATATGAGATTTTACCGCGGACGGAATAGGAAGATAGCAAAAAAACCTTTCTCCTGATTCCGTCCACGCGGCCGGAATCAGGATTTTACAAGGCCTAGTGAATTTTTTTATATTTGTTACAATTGATCAGTTAAACAAAAAATAATAAAGTTAATAAAATTTAGAACTATTGCTCTTTTTGCTAACCTAATTCCGTCCTAGTGTTTTTGTAATATAATTTGTTTTTGCGAGCCTAAACATACCGTAAATTGGTTTTCGAAAATAATTCTTTGGGTAAAATTTTAATCATTAATAAGTGTTGAAATAACTATTTTTTGTTTAAATTAACTTCATTTGTTCAACAATTGCTATAAACTACACTGTTTTAAAGCGATTTTTGGTAAAATTGAAATTATTCCACAAGAACGCATCAGAAATATGGTAAAAATACAAAAAAATCGGAATTGGGAGCCTTGTATCAAAATGGAGTCTTAATCCGTCCTTTGTTTTTTATATAGAGGTGTGTATATGTTTTACTTTTAGCTTCATAATGTCAGACGTTGGCAGAAAGAATATACAATATCCGAAAGAAAACCCTCAAAATGCTTTACTGGCAAGAAGAAAAAGAAAAAAAAAGAAAACGATAAAATCGAAAGAATGCAAAAGATAAATAAAAAAAAGGAAGAGATTGCAGAAAAGAAAACAAACAAGAAAAGGCAGTGGCGTATATGGAAAAAAGTTTCGGGGTGGGCCCGAGACGGTTTGGGGTGGGGCCCGAGACCTCATGAGGCTGTATTTTATGCTATTTTATGTTTGTATTCATGAAATATGTGGAAAATATCCAAAAAAATCTTAGCTTGGGGGGGGGGGCGGGCCCCCCAGGCCCCCCCCGTATATACGCCACTGAGAAAAGGGCAAAAAAAGCAAACGCAGTTCTGGAACCAGAGAATCAACAAGAAAATTTTGGGTCAAATGAGATATGCTACAAAAATGATGAGTTTGTTATTTATTTTCTCGGAATAGTACTGAACAAAATAAGAAAAAAAAAACGCATAAAAGTTATGAGAGCAATTAGAAAATTTTGGAAATGGCTTTAAAACGATGATATCTTGGTACATCCATGTGAGGATGTTATTTTAAAAATACCTGCACATACACAAATATCCAACAGAGGAATCTACAGTGTTCCAGAAATTGATGATATTTCCAAAAAAGGTTTTTTGCTTTACAATAAAATTGTTTATAATATTAAGTTTTGGTAATGTTTTTTCTAAATGTTTATAGCTTTAAGTTTTTCTTAATGTTCAGTATTAAAAAGTTTTTCTTAATAATTCAATAAACTAATATAATAAAATGTTATTAATAATTAAATATGAAAGTTAAAATTTGATGCTGATCTAAAAAGAACGGAAAACAGTAATTTGTATCCAAACCAACATGCGTTAAATCCATAGGACGGAATAGGGGGTCTTGACGGGCGGAATTAGAGAAATAATTAATATGGCGGACGGATTAAGGGGATTTAAGGTTTTTGTAGATGTGAGTATTTTATATATTTTTTTTCTTATCAAATCAGTCTATTTTTTAAAATTAAAAAAAAAATACGTTAATTTAATTAGTTTTTTGTAAATTAAAACTTTTTGATGGCGCGACATATATTTTCTTCTGTATCTTTTTGTCAGATTTTCTTATATGTGTTATTAGTGGATGGAATTTGGTGCTTTTACGTTAACCCCTATAACCCCTCCGCTACTGCAATGTTGCTTCGCCTGAGAATCAGTCAAGAATTTCAATATCCTAACGTTTTGCATTTATATATGCAAGTGTTATAAAACCTTAATGCCTTGCAGGCTCGATTGCAGCACACCAAAGTAGGTTTTCTAGTTTGGTTCAAAACATAAAATCGAAATCAAAATAAAAGAAGTAGTAGAGCGGGCACTGAACCTGTCAACACAAAATTAAAGTAGTGTTAGTTTTTCGTCTTTATTCGTGAGTTTAAAATATAATAAAATTTTAAAAACTATCGGTGATGTAATATCTGTGATTAGAGAAGCTTTTGCAATATAGCTGGTGAACTTAAGTGAAGTATTATTGCTAAAAATCTATTATTTAAATACTTTATCAGTTCAAATAAATAAAAAAAGTGTCTGGTCTATCACAAACGCGCGAACCCTAGCCTCGAAAGTAGCGTACGAGTTTTCCTCGCAGAACCTATCGGTTTAACCGAGCGCGGCGGTCACTACTATCGATGGTACCTATGTATAGCAGTTGTAGGTGCTACTTTCGTACCGCCTTTATACTTATAAACAATGGACAGCACCTGCCTTAAAGCAAAAATTACTGGGATTACAAATTAAACTTAAAATATTTAGGGACCATGTCTCAAAAATTACCAACCACTGGCATATGCTCTAAGTGCCTTTCAGATTGTGTTTTTAGAATTAAAGATGGAAATGACGATTTGTTTGGTTATCCGTGTGATGGTTGCAAAACTATATTATGTAGAAAATGTGAAAAATGGGGGACTACGGAAGTTCGCTTTATACAGACTGTATCACGCAAAATGCCTTATTTTTGTGGTGAATGTGCACAAGAAAAGTCCGGGACAATTATTAAGCAGCTAGATAAATTTGAAGTTGAAAATAGGACCCTAAGGACAGAAATGGAAAGACTTGAGGGTGAAGTTATAGATAAAAATAATCACGTAATTGACTTGACTGAAGAATATCAAAAATTAAAGCTTGAAAAGGATGAAATTGAAGATTGCTTAAAAAGAAAAAAAAGATGTACCATGGACTTCGAAGATGAAGTATTTGCAGCGGAAGAAAATTTTCAGAAAGAAATTAAAAGACAAAACGTCGAACTTGATGAGCGGAAGGCTTATATGTATGCACTAAATAAGGAAAACATGACGTTGACAATAAAGATAAAAGAACTATATGGGCGGATCGAAGAATGCAACCTAATGAATTCTAAGTTAGAGAATGAATTGCAGGAAATAATTACTATTAAAAATGACATGTTAAACACAATAAAAGCTTTAACATTGGACAACGAAGTATACATTAAAGATTATAAAGAGGCACAACATCAGCTTTATTTACTTAGAAATAAAAAATTTGAAAGCAGGGATATTCAATTGAAGGATGCCATAATACAATGTGATGTTACCTATGAAAACAAAAATTTTGAACAGGAAAAACAATCTAACGTTGAAGCAAAAATAAACAATGATAATGACAGTTCAATAGTTAATGATAACAACAAAAAAAGTAATAGTTTAGATAAGGTATACAATAAAACAAATAATAATGGTGAAATTATAAAAAACAAAATCCTCAGTAATAAAGTAAAGAAAAACAAAATTATATTTCTTACAGATGAATATGGGAAATACTTATACCCACATCTAGCACATCGATTCTCACATCTTTTTAATGTTCAACTAATATGTAAACCTAATGCCTTGTTTAGCAGCGTAACAAGTGAGAGTTCACATTTTAAAAACCTTACAAGCAATGATTTTGTGATAGTACTGGCAGGAGTCAACAATCATAATATTAAACTAAATGAAATAACCAAATTGGCAAATCATTGTTTTTATACCAACCTATTATTATGTACTATTCCTGCTAAACACGAAGACGGTACACCTTATAAAAACGTTCAAGTGGTCAACAATCAACTCATCGCCTACACTTCTAAACTACGACAATTCTCAATAAGTATTGACTATTTTGACCTATATGATAAACTACGATACTCTGATTATGTATCAAGGAGCATTTTTTCTCAATAGTAAGGGTTTATCAAAAATTTCTATGCTTTTGTTTAATGCAGTTAGTGTTTTTAAGTCGACAGATAAATTCTCGTCTTTAAAACAAATACCTCTAATTGATAATAATTTAACCGACTTTGATCAAGATGCGTCTTCAGTTCGATCTTCCGTATCTTTTATTGATCTTACTGGTGTGGATCGTGTTGACGTTTTTAATGCAGAACAATCAAATTTTTTAGTCAATCCTTCTCGGGAAACCACAACGATATCTTAAATCCAAAAAACTTTAGTGTGATGGCTTTAGTGCTTAACATTCACTCGTTGCGTAATAAAGTTGATGAATTGTGCGTGTTTCTTGAGTGTCAACAAAATCCGGAGATAATGTTGATAACTGAGCACTGGCTAAACCCTTTGGAGCCATGTAATATTCCAGGTTACTTTTGTGTCTCTCAGTATTGTAGAACAGTAAATAAGGGTTTTGGGGGAACAGCGATTTTCATAAGTGAATACTTCTCTCAGTTGAACCAATTGGAAGTAATCGACAAGTACGACCATTTATGTAAAGATGGCGAATTTGAGTTATCGGTCGCCTTAGGTAAAAAATACAATTTATATATTTTGTGCGTTTACAGATCTCCAGATTCCAATGTAGAAAATTTCCTCATAGATCTTGAAACTGTATTACTTGATCTACCTAAAAATAGCAAAGTTATTCTGGGTGGAGACTTTAACATTGACTTTGGTAACGAATCTTCGACATCAAACCAAAATTTACAAAATTTACTTACGTCATATGGTTTAAATATGTTAGTTCAATCTCCAACTAGAATAATAAATGTAACAGCGACGACTATCGATTATTTTTGTACTAACTTCGATGGGGATGGCAGTGAGTGTGTTGTTATTTCGACAGATCTTTCCGACCACGAAGCTTTACTAGCAAGCGCTCCTCTTAGAACCCAAACTAAAAAAACTCCAGCCCAACTTAAAAGAATTTTTTCGGGAAGAAACTTTCAAAATTTTAGAGAAAAATTGACAACGGTTGATTGGCATTCTGTGCTGGTGTCGGACAAACCTGTCGATTCCTTTCATTCATTTCTTCAAACACTGTTTAATAGTTGCTTTCCATTGGTGAGAATGAGATCACGTAATAAGAAAAAATCTTGGATGACTAAAGGAATCAAAACTTCAAGTCAAAATCTGCGCTCCTTGCATAAAATCTGCAAGCATATTAATAATAATTTTATAACTAACTATTACAAAAAATATCGCAAATTGTACAAAAAAATTATAAGGGTCGCTAAAAGAAACTTTTACTCAAACAAAATATCAAATGCGAAAAATAAAGCTAAAGAAGCTTGGGCAATAGTCAATGACTTTAGAGACAAAAATAATTCTTCCAAACAATCAGCAAATATCGATGTCAATGTTTTAAATCAATTTTATTGCACTGTTGCCCAAAAACTTACAGCCGAATTAAGACCAGTAATCAATCCTATGGATAACTTAAATAACATCGTTATCAATGAAAACTTTAAGCTAGGCATCACAGATAGATTGGAATTAAAAAACACAATAAATAAAATAAAAAACGTTTATTCTTCCGGTCAAGATGAAATGAACATAAAAATTTTTCAAAATTTGGATAACAGAACGTTGGATGCTCTTGTTGTTGCTATCAACTCATGTTTCTTAAAGGGTGAATTTCCAGATGTCCTCAAAATAGCCGTAGTTGTTCCTCTTCATAAATCGGGATCATTTGACGAGCCCACTAATTTCAGACCTATCTCACTGTTGGATACTCTATCTAAAATTATTGAAAAACTGGTAAAGGTTAGAATGACCAATTTTCTTAAAAAACATAGTATCCTTAGCACTAATCAATTTGGTTTCCAGAGCGGAAGGAGTACTAACGATGCTTTGTTCTCTTTTTTGGAAAGTCTATATTTTAGACTTAATGATAAAGAAGCTGCAGCTGCAGTATTCTGCGACTTTCAAAAGGCCTTCGACTGTGTCAGTCACGACCTGCTTTTAAAAAAGTTGGAGAGATATGGGTTTAGAGGAGCCTCGCAGCGTTTTTTTCACTCATACTTGACTGGAAGATATCAGATGGTTCGAAATGGTGGTTGTGTCTCTTCTTTATCCAAAATTAACTTTGGTGTGCCTCAAGGTTCTGTTTTGGGCCCACTGTTATTTTTGTTATATATTAACGACTTAACTTTAATAGGTATAAGGGGTACTCTAACACTTTTTGCTGACGACACTACAATTTTATGGCATCATAAAAACGAAACAATATTAAAAGAAATAGTGCAAGAGGACATACAACGAATTAAAGAGTGGTGTGATGCAAACTTTCTCTGTTTTAACATAGATAAAACAAAAGTCCTCAGTTTTAAATTTTCTTTTGATGACCTAACTGTTTCCAACCAAAGAATAACTCAGGATGAAAATACTAAATTTTTAGGAATGTATATAGACAATAGGTTAAAATTCTCCTCGCATATTCCCTATCTTAATATAAAAATATCGATAGGTAGTTACGCCGTTAGGCAAACATTTTTCGAACTTGGTTGTGAAATGGCCAAAACAACTTATTACGCCCTTGTTGATTCTCATTTGCGCTATGGAATAGCCTTTTGGGGGAATTGCAGTCAGTATTTGTTCAGATCTGTGTTTGTAATTCAAAAAAGATGCATCAGATATATTTGCGGAGCAAAAATCAGAGACCATTGTAGGCCTTTGTTTATGAGAGAAAAAATATTAACTCTTTGTTGCCTTTTTATACTAGAAACAGTGGTGCTGATTTATAAAAAATTTAAAAATCACACATTTGAACAAACCTACCAAACAAGAAGTCAAGAATATAACAGCATACCACTGCCTATTCCTAGGTCTCAATTAACCCAAAACTCGATAATCTACCGCAGTATTAAAATTTTTAATAAGCTTCCAAATAGACTGAAAAGCATTCACTCGGAAAAAATATTTAGGGTTAAGGTAAAAGATTTGCTATTGGAGAAGGCATATTATAGTCTTAATGAATTTTTCGAGGACCAGTTATAGGATAATTGACAAATATGTTTAAACATTTAAATGTTTTTATTTTACTTGTGTATGTATCAGATTGTTCTGTTTGTTGTTACTTGTGTTTTATATCTAACTTTAACATATTTTATTTTTAACATATTTTGACGTTTTAACATATTTTAACATGATTTGACATATTTTAACATGTTTTTACGTATTTTAAGATATTTTAACATGTTTTAACATATTTTAACATATTTTAATTTAATGGTCAAAAAATTTCGTTGTATTTCGATAATAGTAAGTGAATAGGTGTGATAGGTGGAAAGAGAGCATATTTGCATAGGAGAAATATTTAAAAAAAATATATATATATCGCGAAATTTATAGACTGTTACACTATTTTAAATGACTATTCTGTACCTCAACTTAGACTTGTAAGCAAGTGTTTATCTTATATTTACAATTAAGGACCATTTTTTGCTTTGTCTGTAAAACTCTACTTTTTTGACAATAAAGCATAATTTGATTTGATTTGTCTTTTTAACTTACGTAATGTGCTTTTCCCACTGCTGCTAAAAAGAAAGCCTTTACATACAAACTTGCATAATAGGGACTTATTGCAATAAAGCCATGCAGTAATAGTGCCGGGCACTATTTTGACAGTTAATAATAATAAAGGCGGCACTATTAATTTCGGCTCTTATAATACACAAAGGCCTAATTTTAAAAGAAGACAGCTGTTCTTATAATGTGAAACTGTCTGAATAGTGCCGGGCACTATTACTGCCTGGCTTTATTGCAATAAGTCCCTAATAGTGAACGCATAAGACTCCATAGCATTACAACCAATCCTTAAATTGTAACAAAAACGTTTTATGTACACAAGCTTCATATATATTTGCCAAATTTTAGAATATGTACCACAAAGTTGTCTAATGTCATTACACACACACATACACACAGGTTATATGGGAAACTTTTGTCCCAGTAAAAGTGGCTATAATATTAGTATGTTATAGTAAGATAGGTGACTACAAAAAAATTGAAGTAAAGTAAAAAATTTCTATGTACAGTTTTTGGGATCTATACGGTCAAAATTCGTTAAATGGTGGTTTTGTGAATTTTCTAATAACAAAAACTCTTACATCTTGACCGAAAACAATTGAGTTAGCATAAAAATATCTCTCTCTCTCTCTCTCTTGTCAATTTATTAGACAATAACTTTTTTATAACTGCAATACTAACGACTTTTAAACACATTATATTTTGACATGAATTAATAGTTTTATATGATAGATAGATAGATAGATATATATTTCTTGTTCTTAATAGCATTTGCAATAAAATACTTATACCTAATAGGTGTAGAACTCGTCATTTAAAATAAATAAAATAAAAGTACTAGTGGTAAAGAAAAAATAACTACCTAAGATAACAATTAACAAATTGTACGTCCAATTTCTTACAATTAACATTGATTTTCACACATATTGATTTTTACAGACATCTACATAATATATCACAATTTATCACCGATTAATTTAAAATCTTTTGTCCTCCTCAAAAAATTCGGAAAGCGAATAGTAAGCTCTAGTTTTAAGAAAATTTTTTACACTTTTTTGTACCTGTTTGGGTGGTTGCCGTCTTAATAAATCTGGTTAGTATATTGTGTGAAACATTTTTTTGTATATATGAAAAATTAGCTTTTTCTATTTTTAAATTATTTTTAGATCTTGTATTATATTCGTGATTTATTTTATTTTTTTCAAAAATATCTGGGTTTTTTGAGACAAAATTTACACATTCTAATATATATAAATTGTATACCGTTGGAATTTTTAATTCAATGAAATAGTTTCTACAGCTTTCGTTATTTTTTAATTTCAACATTACTCTTATGCATTTTTTTTGAATTTTTAGTATCTGTTTAGTCCCTGATGAATTTCCCCAAAAAATTACTCCATATCGTATCCTTGACTGTATGTGAGGAGAGTGCTGCATCCATATCCACATTCTCCCTTATGATTCTTAACTCACAAGTGTACCTTCTGGTCGCCTGTGCTAGTTCATGAATCTGACTCTCCCAGTTTAAATGAGCGTCAACTCCTAAATTTTTTCCCTCTTTAACAGATTCAATTTCCTCCCCTCCATACTGTTTACACAAATTTTCATTATTTTTTGGTTTAAAGTTTATCACTTGAGTTTTATCTATATTCATTTTAAGATTATTTGACCTAAACCAGTTCTCAAGTTGTTGTTGTTCCTTCATTTTTTAGTTTTTTTTTGATCATTTTCACTAATTACAACATTTTCGTCATCAGCAAATGCAAACACTTCATTTTTTAATATATTTTCTATTTCATTTGTATATACAATGTAGAGGAGAGGACCCAAAATCGACCCCTGTGGTACCCCTTTTTTGATCTCACCAAAGTCGGATCTAAACTTTTTCCCATCACTAGTGCTTTCCTCAACATATTGTGGTCTATTGCTAAGATAAGATTCCAGCAGCCTCTCCGCAATTCCCCTGATCCCACACAGATTTAGTTGTATATTTGCAGAAAATATATTTATGTCTATTGATTGCACCGATTTTTAAAGATATTAATTTTTTAATTACAGTTATTATTTATTACTAAACCAAATATATTGTACTAAAACACAGCATAACAAATATTTAAAATTTTGACTTAACTTTACCTGCTTATTTTCATAACTTAGTGTCACACTAGGAAAGAAAATATATTTTTTTCTATGTCTTGTTTTAAATATATTAATTTTTATATTTTTAGCTATTCTAAGATTTACCGGACGGTAATATAAAAAAGGTATTTCTGCTTTTCTTCAATTTTTCCTGCAGATACCAAAATTTTACACAAATATAAGCTCAAACGGTAGAAAAACATTATATAAAGGGCTTCAAGAAAAAAGCTTGTATATGTAACGTAACTTTTTCTTTTAATACATCCTAAAACTATTAAATCGTACCTTAATCTAACTAAACTTTTATTTATTAATCTAATTTGCAAACTCCCTTTTACAGGTAGGTACAACAGTATTCTGGACTGCGTTGATTTACTAGAGCTTTTGTGAACAAGGATGCTATGCGGCTTATTTCATGAGGCACCCTATACAATTTTTTTTCTAATATTTTATCCCATATCAATGTATAGTTTCGGTACGTGCAGCAAAAATTGTAGGTGAAATACCTTTTTTATTTTGCCCTCTGGTAAATCTGGAATATTTAGAAATATAAAAATGAATATCATTAAAACTAGACACAGAAATTTTTTTTCCTAGTTTGACACTAAACTACGAAAATAAGCAGGTAAAGTTAAATCAAAATTGAGCGAACCGTTTTCCCAAAATACCTTAAAAATAGGTTAAGAGCAAACAAAATGATTTTTTTTTTCGATAGACCCTTTGACTTTACCAAAAGCTATAGCATTTCTTTGTTTTAATACAAATATGTAGTAAAATCATTTTTGTCGTAAGAAAATCCGAAATTGAAAAATTAATATCTATAAAAATGGGGACAATCAAAAAATAAAAATAATTGTTTTCTTCAAATATGATATAAAATAATCAATTCAGGTCAAAATACAATGAGCTAATTTTAAAATTCGTTAGTGATGCAGATATAACAAAGTGAATATTTTTACTACCCCCCGTATATTATCCAATAAATTGACAAGAATGACATTATAAGCGACTATGTCTATAAGCCTCTACTCATTTATTTTTATGGTAACTTAATTTTTCTCGGTCAAGATGTAAAAGTTTTTATTATTAGAACATTTACAAGAACGGCTATTTAACGAAATTTGATAGATAATATCTCAAAAACCAACATAAAATTTTTTTACTTTACTTTAACTTTTTGGTAGTCACATATTCTACTATAACATATTAAAATTATAGCCAATTCCACCAAGACGAAAATTTTCCATAAAACCTGTGTAAACGGAACTATTTTAGAATAAATGAAACACACTGGATATTATAAATATTATAAAAAATATAAATAAATTTATTGTATAATTTGTTATTGAATATATTTTCTTTTCTTACTGCTAAAGAAGGGCTGGAAAGAAAATCGGTACACTGCTTATAAAATCACTCTTCGTAAAATTCCTTCAAAACTTATTTGCTAGATTTGCACCCAGAGGATATATGGAATACAGGATATGTAGAAAACGAATGCAAATATAATAAAAAAGTTTCAGCGTTTACTGGATTTGAGTTGATGTGCCGAATACTCTTTTATCACCTGCATTGATTTTTTTGGAAATTTTTTATAAACATATTTTTTTTGTCATTGCAAAAAGATAACTCAAAGGTTGGCACGCTAAATTGAAAAAATATTCTGAATCTTAATTAATCTTAACGAAAATTTAAAATAAAAGAAGTTTAACAATCCATTTAAAATTTTCTCCATATTCGTTTAAAATTGAGGGGTACACTAAAAAGTAACTGCAATGTTACCATTAATTATAGGTTTTACTTCAATTCAATATCTGAAACTGCTGAAGACTAAGAGGAGTTGCAAACACTATAAACATAAACACACATAACTCCATAAGTATTGAATCGATTTTGTAACTTTTTATTTTTTTGATTAGAGAATCAAAATACTATCTAAACAATGTATCACACGAGCCCACTTCTCGTTTATGAATTCAAAGTTGTTAGTAACCTTATGGTCTCGACACGATGGTTCAAAGCATTACGTCAGAAAGTAGTAAAGTTGATACTATTTAAAATTTGTTTTAAGTTGATATCTAATACCCTTCAAAAGTTAACAGGGGGATTTTTACGTCCGCAACTGTATACAAAACCCATTCTTAAAAATGTCCCAGACAAAGAACTCAATTAATTGTTTAAGCCTGCACAAAATCCCCATCGACGTGTTATTGCGTCTTGTCCACGTATTTTATTTTGTCCTGAAGCCAAGCGCGCACCCAGATGGGGATTCGGGCCAGGCCCCCCATGCCTAAGAATTTGTTTTAAATATTTGCCATTTATTTCATGAATAATAGCAAAAAATAGCACCAAATGCCACATCATCGGATCTTGAAACTACCGCCCCCCCCCCCAAGACAAATTCTTGGTTGAGCTACTGCTAAGGCTCGAGCCAATTTCTTCCAGTTAAAGTCCCCACTGGTCTCCTCCAGTATAGCATGTATATCCCAAGTAAAAGCGTAAAAGTAACAATATGTGGTCTTTTGGGGATCTTGGAAACGGTATGACATATAGTTTTAATGAAATGGGAAGAATGTAGCGCTATTCTGTACCCAAATAGATGCCATGTAGAAATTTTAAATATCCACAGGGATATTTAAAATATTGAGCAAAAATTAAAAACTAAAAATTACTGTTATTATTACATATTTATTTGTTAAAACTTTGGAAATCCATGTAGATCAAATAAAAACAAACTTTGAGTTTTAATTTCGATGTAGCATCTGTTTGGGATGAGTGATAGGGACATACATTGTCATTGTTTTTTTATAACCATTGAAGGAGCTCCTAACAAAAGTAAAGAATAATATTCTAATTTCTCTAAAGTATCTAATATAATATTAAAAAAACTAAGTAAGGATCTGTTTTCAATTTTGCTATACGATTATTCCATAAAAACAAAATTACCAAACTGTCATAAAATAACCTTCAGTTGACAGCTAAATAAGTGTCAAAATGATGTCAAGTGTACATAGAAATTCTTGAAACAAGTATATTTCTCAATCTCAAGTTTGAAAACTACAGTTCGTTAGACGCTGTGGTTGGATATTATTTTAAGAATAAATGGTTCCATAACGGATCATGAGCATGAAGTTAGCGAAGCACCCATCGCAGATCGAATCGTGACTAGGTGGATAATTTGCCGTTAATTAGTCGTGAATTAGTTGTGGAAAAATTAATTTTGTCGCTCTTATTTTTTACCGTTTTTGAGGGTGCTTCGCTAACTTCATATGAAGTTAGCGAAGCACCCTTGTAAAAATAGCTTTTATCAAAATCGAATATGGTGGACAATTTGCCGCTAATTAGTCGTGAATTAGTTATGGAAAAATTAATTTTGTCGCTCTTATTTTTTACCCTTTTTTTGGGTCCTTGGCTAACTTCATATTTTGGCACCCATCGCAAATCGAATCGCTACTAGGTGGATAATTTGCCGTTAATTAGTCGTAAATTAGTTGTGGAAAAATTAAATTTGTCGCTCTTATTTTTGACCGTTTTTGAGGGTGCTTCGCTAACTTCATATGAAGTTAGCGAAGCACCCTTGTAAAAATAGCTTTTATCAAAATCGAATATGGTGGATAATTTGCCGCTAATTAGTCGTGAAATAGTTGTGGAAAAATTAATTTTGTCGCTCTTATTTTTGACCCTTTTTTTGGGTGCTTCGCTAACTTCATATTTTGGCACCCATCGCATCGAATCGCTACTAGGTGGATAATTTGCCGTTAATTAGTCGTGAATTAGTTGTGGAAAAATTAATTTTGTCGCCCTTATTTTTGACCGTTTTTGAGGGTGCTTCGCTAACTTCATATGAAGTTAGCGAAGCACCCTCGTAAAAATAGCTTTTATCAAAATCGAATATGGTGGATAATTTGCCGCTAATTAGTCGTGAATTAGTTGTGGAAAAATTAATTTTGTCGTTCTTATTTTTGACCGTTTTTTGAGTGCTTCGCTTAATTCATATAAAGTTAGAGAGGCCCAAAAAACACTCAAAACTAAACGCGACAAAATTAATTTTTCCACAGCTAATTAACGACTAATTAGCGGCAAATTATTCACCATATTCGATTTCGATACGTCATGTCTAAAGTCATTTTTACGAAGTTGCTTCGCTAACTTCATATGAAGTTAGCGAAGCAACCTCAAAAACGATCAAAAATAAGAGCGACAAAATTAATTTTTCCACAACTAATTCACGACTAATTAACGGCAAATTATCCACCTAGTCGCGGTTCGATTTACGATGGGTGCAAAAATATGAAGTTAGCGAAGCACCCAAAAAAGGGTCAAAAATAGAAGCGACAAAATTAATTTTTCCACCACTAATTCACGACTAATTAGCGGCAAATTATCCACCATATTCGATTTTGATAAAAGCCATTTTTACGAGGGTGCTTCGCTAACTTCATATGAAGTTAGCAAAGCACTCAAAAAAAGGGTCAAAAATAAGAGCGAGAAAATTAATTTTTCCACAACTAATTCACGACTAATTAGCGGCAAATTATCCACTATATTCGATTTTGATAAAAGCCATTTTTACGAGGGTGCTAACTTTATATGAAGTTAGCGAAGCACCCTCAAAAACGGTCAAAAAAGGGAGAGCGACAAAATTAATTTTTCCACAACTAATTCACGACTAATTAACGGCAAATTATCCACGCAGTCGCGATTCGATCTGCGATGAGTGCTTCGCTAACTTCATACTCATTAACGGATCTGATACCTTTTTAGCAAATTATTAAGAAAAATCTGTCCACACATTTTTAATATATAAACTGTTAACAAACTGTCATTATCATTAATCACTTAAAGAAGTAAATATATTGTTTTATAGGCAAACAAGCTTCTCAAAGCTTTAAATTGCCTGAAATATTTATTTACAGCTTCTAAGGGGGAATATATTACATTTGTAATTTTTGTACATTTAAAGATGCTGAAAATAAATATTATTATATTATTATAATAGATTTTGACCAAAATCTAATCAGCTCTTTACAGGGTTAAAAACTATTTTAACTAAAATTTTTATTAAAATCGGTTCAGCGGTTTAGAAGCTATTATGACATACAAACAGACATACAGACATAGAGACAGACATACGGCGTGATAAAAAAGTGTCAAAATCATTTAAAATGCAAAGATATATAACTTTTTGAAATCGGAACTTTTTTTTCTAATTTTTGACATGATCACCATAGCTCACACTACTTATAGTATACGTGTGAGCTAAAATACATGGATTCATGATGGATGTGATACCTTCCTTGCCCATTAGCACACTCCAAGTGAGCTTCACGCTTTATCAACTTTAAAAAGAGTTTTTGTAAATATCCTAGAAACGGAAGCTCCTATGAAGTTTTTAGTTATAACATAAATTATTAAGAAAAACGTGTTCTACAAATTCCCCAAACTGCATATTGATGCGATGTTCCGTTAAGTTAGCATATTTTTAATTTCCAAACAGTCAAAAAACTGTCATTACCAACAATAGACTTTCAGCAAAATCTACTTAGCTCTTTACTGTATCGTACGCTAATTTACATGTTAATTTCATGAAAATTGGCTCAGCGGTTTACAAACTATCGTGTTACGGAAAGACATACAAACACACACATGGACAGACGCCACGACGATATTGCTAAGAGAGGTCCAAATACACCCAAGCAACATAATTTTGCCGTTATCTGAAAAAAAAATTATTCGGGCTAGGAAGGTAAAAATTTGACTATCCCAATAACCTCCCATCCATACTTACGGTATGGCGCACACAGGCGGGTTTTAAGAAAAAGCTGGCCATAACCCCTAAACACTAAAAAGCCCTGTTGACTGTTGCATTGTAAAATTGCTATTAGTGCAATCACTGATGATCATACTAGGCCGTGACCATTTCACGCCTAATTTGAAAGACAATTGCCATAGTAATGACAGATAAAACTTCCATTTATTTTTTTATGTTATTTGCGTTACTTAATTTTACAAAAGTTGATGGTTAAAAATCCCTTTTAAAACTTGCGCCTAATATCAAAAATAATTTTTTTGAACATGGATTTTGAATCTGGAGGTATGTAGCTATTTATTGTACATATTTACCATTGTTTTTTATTTTATTGGTAATATTTTAAACCGGTTTAAAGCAGCCGTTACAAAAAACTTTTTTAATGTTCATTTTCTGATATCGAACTTGACTAAATGTTTCAACTTCATCCAACTTTATTGACATTTTTGGTCCTATGTGCATGCATATGTTTTCTAAGTAACAAAGTCAGTTTCAGCTGCGGAGTTATGCGGATCGAGTAAAAAAGTTAAAATTTCTTTTTGTGTATATAGAAAATTGTCCAGTGAGAAATACGTTTAGTTTTCTTAGCTTTAATGACAATAATTTTTGTAAACCAAAAGTATAATTATTATATCACATGTATTCTGATTTCATTTTTACCTTCCTAGCCCGCGCAGCAATGGCTGGAGAAGGTATTATTTTCGACAACAAAAAAAATTGAGTTAACACTGAAAATATGTTATTCTGGTGTATTGTATCTTAGCAATTTTATCGTGACGTCTGCCCGTGTGTGTGTCTGTGTGTATTTAGGTGTGTGTATATCTGGTCGGCGCAAGCCAAATAAAAGGGTGGGGGTAGATTAAAAAAATTAGAGTATATGTGAAAATATGGCGTGTGTGATATCAAATGAAAGGTAATTGACTCTGGAGTTAAACAAAATACATTTTAGTTTATTTTTAAAAAAAGGGTGGGAGTAGATTTGAAAAATTAGATTTTATGGGAAAATATGGCGTGTGTCATATCAAACAAAAGGTAATTGAGTCTGGAGTTAAACAAAATACATTTTAGTGCTTTTTTTTAAGTGTGGGGGTAGATTTCAGAAATTGGAGTTTACGTCAAATAATGGCTTGTGTGGTACCAAACGACAGGTAATTGAGTCTGTAGTTGAATAAAATATATTTAATTTTTTAGTTATATTAGCTCACACGTACACTATAACTATAGGACCAAATGTGAGCTTAGGGGCCCATATATTAGCAGAGTATTTTTCTTGCTAGATCATATACCATACCATATATTGATAACAAAAATCGGAAAAAACAGAAAAAGTTCAATTAACTTTTTTTTGCAAAAATATCACATTGTTTTATGCAATTGCGAATTTTACATACTACATGTTGGTTAAAACATTTTTCATGGAGCTCTGCAATTATTAAAATTAAATATTTCAATATCTTGTAAAAGTTTAGAAAGCCAAAATTCTGGTTTCAACTATTTTTTAGGAATCATTTTAGTTAAATAGTAAAGTTCCAAATTTTACTTTTTTGTGCGGGGTCCTGAAAGAATTTTTCTTCTTTATCTTTTTTAAACAATAAATCATATATTTTTTTATTACTATATGCAATTTTAGGGGACTGTAAATGGATCTTAGGTTTTGACCAGCTTTTTCGTGAAATCCGCCTGTATGTGGCGGGGTAGAGACCTGGTTACGATGCCGCAGGCGTAGATATAGTCCTTGCAATACCCCAAGTCCCTTTGCTATCCTTTTTTATTTTTCTGCTATAAAGAAGACAGAAAATAGCTTCGAAAATTATTGTTGGCCCCAGATTGCAGTTGGCAGTTGCAAGCCTGGCTGTCTATCAAAGCTTAAATTGAACCAGGGCTATCAAAATGGACGGGCCACGATCCTCCACTTTGTTGACGTCACATCCGGGGCTGATTTTTTTTTGATGGTCACGTTACGACACAGCTGATTGTCTTTCAAATATTGAAGTTGGAATGACGGTTCATGGATATTTGATTTTATTTTAAATAAAGCCGTTTTTGAGATTGTTTTTACTTTATTCTGGCAGAACAATTTTATTTAAATGTATAGTAAGCCCTAATTTTTCATAGCCGCTTCATTAGCTCCCACAAAAATTAAGTTTAAAGCAGAAGCGAATGTGACAATCACATATGACAAATTCAAATACATGTCAAATATAACAGTTGGCATGTGGTACATGGCGGGTAATTTGAATTCAAAATAAGGAATGCTAAATCTTGAAGATTTTAACCTTTTAATCATGTTGCTTCCTTACGAACCTTTGGTGGAATATCGGGATGGTGTCTGAGAATATTTCACTGAAATTTTGCGGAAATCTGTAGTGCCATTTTGAAAATATCATAAAAAAACCTCTGACCTCCCATAAGACCCAATGTAAAATTCAGCCCCGGGAGAACAGCTGATTTTTTCAGGGTCGTGGCCTCTATTTTTGTGTTGGCCTTGATTGAACATAAAAGTAAACTTTCAAAACAAAATTTTTTTGTCAAGTAGTCAAAATATTTTGTAAAGTAAATAGATATTTAGAAGTATTCAGATATTCTCAGAAAAATAGTCAAGAAAATTGGCGACAAGATAAACTGTTCATTCGAAAATTCCACGCTTTTTTCGATCTTCAGTCCCATCCGTGATAACTATAGAGCAGAATTTCAAGAAACACAGTAATGACAAAAAGTATGAAGACTCTTTGATGCCCTTCAAAATAACGCATTTAAAAAACTAATGTCAAAAGTTTGTAAAACTACTGTTAAAAAAGATTTATAAAACAAGAAGACTGAGAAAATGAGCTAAATTGGTGTCGTTCCTCTCGTCATAACTGATGAGAATAAATTATTTTTGCGTAGTTAGTTTTTTAGTTAGATTTTAGATTTTTGGTTTTTCGATTGGTTTTATTATATTTTAAGAAAATAAGTTCACAAAACCATACAAATAAAGCTTAGTATAATAATTTTCATCTTCTGATTTGAACTTAATCCTATGAGCAGTTCTACTGCAACATTTTAAACTTTCTAGTTTAAATATTGTGTCTAAAATATATTTTTTAATTCACTCACAAAGAGTCTGTCTCAATACTGTTTTTGTTGAAATTCTTTATATTTTTTAAAAGATCTATGTGTCCACCATAAAAAAATGTGAGATTTTCATATGAACAACTTTTTTATTAAAAAATATAATATAATACTGTTTTAATTTCAAAAAATATTAATGCTTATATACTTATTGTAGCAAAGAAATGAGTATGTACTACATTAATATGAGTCGAGCTAAAGTTCATTTGTGGAAACTACAAATAATATTAATTTAACTTTTATTAAGTCATTTTGCTTAGGTAATTTAAAAACTTCAATTAACAAAAATATAATATCAACAGGGCCTAATCCTATTTTTAAATAATAATTTTTACCAAAACAAATTGCAAAGCTTAGCTCAAATCCAACTCAAAATACATTGTATACATTTTTGAAAACATTAAATAATCACTAATTTATCATTTGTTCATGGTTTGTAGTTCTATGGTCAGTCGCACTGAAAATCTTCCAATGTAGAAATTTTGGCGGCAGGGCACCCCAATTGTTCATAAATTTTTCACTACATAAAATCATTTTGGGACAGAAACTTTTCTCAAAAAACTATTCCAAATCAAAATCAGAATTTAAATATAAAATAAGCGATAATGTTTCAAAGTCAGAAATTTCAAAACAATTGACAGTTTAAACACCGATCCATCACCCTTATTATAAAGGGTGGTGACCGATTATGTTAACCTTAAGGTAACTGATAATTAGTTTTGCAGCGTCCATTATCAGTTACCTTAGGAACCTATGGTTTAAAACTGAATTAAGAATACACGTGCGTTTTCTTACCAGAATTACGGGGTGATTAAACAAAAGGACTAGCCTTATTGCAAAGAGATACATCTTCTTTCCTTTAATACTGTTTATTTTTTTAATTTAATAAATATTTTTAAATTTTACATTACGGTACCTACATTTGCCTGTTAATAATTTTTAGCACGGTATGCTTAAAAATAACATTCAAAAGAACTACGATCGTATTAAAGGGATTAAGAACAAAATAATCTTTTTTGTGACTGCACACGAAAGCATAAGCACAAAAAAAACAATATACTAATAGAATATTCGTTAGTTGCCCTCTATGTCGCCGAGTTAATAGCATTCTCTGAATGCCAAAATAATTTAATATTCGCTTTGGATGTACAAACTCCATAGAATTTAGTTGCTAATTCTGTTTCCACATTGGCTACAGTTCATCAACTACTGAATTTTTTAAAAAGTGTTCCAACTAAGATTTATTATGATTGAGTTTGCGATAATTTATTCTTTTGTAAACGAAAATCGTACAGGGCGATTTACCAAAAACTGTTTTATTAAGGAAAATTGCATTAATTTTTTACGAGTATGCATTAGTAATTTTTTTTCTATGTTGGTAAACGCGCTATAAAAACTAGATACGGCTTGAATTAAATGATAATTAGGTATATTAAGGCTACCTGCAAGATCTTGTGTGGTTCAAATTTCAATTTATTTTTTGGTGTCCAGTTGATTAGACGTATAAGTCCTAGTCAAATCTGGAACTCCAGAAAGTCGAACAGTAAATATGTAAAAAAAATTTACAAATATCAAACCTCATGTTTTTCTCAGACCATAAATATTAATTTTTTTTTTTGCAATGGATCCTTTTATCGATTGATATATAAAGCAGTATATACTCACCTGCTCTTGTTCTAGTTTCTCTCGTATCTTACAGACAAAACGGGCTGATTAATTTCGGAAGGGTGTCACATTGATCAAGCAGTGTTCTAAGGGGCCCATAAGGACGAAATAGTTAACTGTCAACACTTATTAGGTATCCATTAGATCTTGGACCCCCGTGAGGTTAAGCTTTCGAGCTGCTCATGGAAAGATATGAGAGAAACAAAAACTTCTTTTTAGCCGATTAGCCACCAAAACTTTATTTGTTATTTTGTTTGTTGTTTTTTATTTTGTTAACATTGGTAAGTTTTTGTTTCTGAGAAGTGTAACGATACTGATTTCCTTAGATTTGTAACACTTCTGGAATGTAGAATATGTTACGAGCTCCTCTATTTAAAGGTATAAGCGCGGCTGTCCCAAGGAAACACACAGTCATTGATAAAAGGAAAAGCAGTGGCATACGTAGGGGGGAAGTAGGGGCTTGACTCCCCCCCAGTGCTAAAGGACACCCTAAAACATGATTTTTCCCCAGAGATCAAGATTAAAATGTATCGATCTGCCCTCAAGCCTCCCCAGAAGGGGCTTGACCCCCCCCAGTGCTGAAGGTGCCCCTCTAAAACATGATTTTTCCCCGGCGATCAAGATTAAAATGTATCGATCTGCCCTTAAGCCTCCCCCAGAATCCATATCTGCGTATCAATTTGCACTCAAGGCCACCCAGGATTCATTTCTGCGTAAACCATTGGAAAAAGATTATAATATAAACTTTTATTGTCGATTTACATAATGCAAAACTTTTATCAAGGCGTAGACCAAGTAAGTTTCAAACAAGAATGGCATAGATATTTGGTGGGTGTACTATGCCTCGATAAAAATTTTACATTTGTAAATCGACAATAAAAGTTTATAGCATTATTTTCCTGATGTCAATTACTCAGTGACGTAGCGTGGGGGGGGCGGGGGGTTTGTCGCCCCCCCCCCGCCCCGAGGGTACAGGCGCCCCATGGGTGCCCCAAGCTTTATTAAGTAGTCTGGCCGGCAACGGCAAATTGAGAGGGCGACAAAGGAAACAAAAGACATGATGACCTTTTTTGTTTTTTTTTGGTCGCAAGATTTTTGAGGGCGCCCTTTTGAGCTGTCGCCCCCCCCCCGCGCCTTCAGGCACGCTACGCCGCTGCAATTACTATATTTTTCGTTGGAACAGCCGAGCAGTTTTGATTTTAAAATAATTTAATATTGCTCTAAATAGCTTAATCATATCAAAAACATTTCATATAAAAAAAGGCCAAGTACGCGAAAATGGTATTCCGTAAAAAGAATTGAGATAAAAGTAAAGCCAAGTTCTCTTATACAAATTTCAAATTGAAATGTTCTAACTAGGAGGAAATGTTTTTTCAGACTTTGCTATTACAGCCTAACTTCTTTATACAATGTTTAATTTAGCACTGTGCCTAAAGCCTAGTTTCCACCTATGCGTGCCCAACCTGATTCAAACGCATCACGTGATGCGACATGGATTTGCACCGGTTTTAAATGTAGTGTCACCTGATGCGTTTTTTGAATCAGGGTGGACACGCAAGGTGGAAACCGGGTGTAAGAGTCATTTGCAACCATAATAGCCAAATTTAAAAAAACATTTCCAAACTAGTTGAACCTTTCATTTTGAAATTTGTATTATAGATGAAATGTTTTTGTTATGATTTCAGTCCTTTTTTAAAGCATTTGGATATAATTTAAGTTTTAATGTAGTAAAATATGCCTTATTAAAAACTTTGAGGTTTTTAATATTTTCCTATGGTTTTATCATAGGCTGATAGGAAGGCTTTCGAAGGTCAGCTCTTCTGGAAGTGAACACTGTTACTGTTACATAACTTTATGTTTATGCGAGAGGACAATAAATTAAAATTTTTATGTTTTTAAATTTTTTCCAATAGTTTTATCATACTTCCTATCAGTCTTCCAAAGCTCAGCTCTCTAGCGTTTCGGGAAGTGGGCAATGATACTTTAATATAACTTTACATTTATAGGGGAGGGAAGCAAATTAAAATTTTGGGGTTTCTAAATTTTTTTCTAGAGTTTTATCAAATTTCCTATCAGTCTGTCAAAGCTCAGCTTTCTAGCGCTTGTGGAAGTGGGCAATATTACTTTTACATAACTTTACACACGTATAGGGAAGGGGGGTACATTAGAATTTGGGTTTTTTTTTTTCTAAGGGTTTGGTCATAATTTTCATCAGTCTGCCAAATTTCAGCTTTGTAGCATGTCTGAAAGGACAGTAAAATTTTAATGATCTATACATGAGTGAGTGAGGGAGTGGTAATTTTGACGTTTTTTGAAATTACTTTACTACTTTATGGAAGGCCATGAAACTTGGACGAGTTGTTATGTCTGTGAAGATCTACGACTGTGCAAAGTTTGAGTTTCGTAGCTCATTCCGAAGTACAGAAAAGAAAGAAAAGATGGTACAGCAGTTTCCGCCGCGAACTTGGCCGGGCACTGCCGCACAAAGGTTTATCCCTATGAAAAAACTATGCATTTTCATATCAAGATGAAATTTAAATTTTTTTGTAGAGATATGTCCCCTTAGTTTAAACCTATAATTGTTTTTTTCAGATCTATTTTGAGTTTTGAAAAATTGGATAGTAAATAAAATTTTGTATTTATTTTTAATTTTTTTCTCAATCTGCAACCCGTCCTTTATTTATCTCTTAAACAAAAACCGCTTTGTCAATTTTTCTTTTTCCCTTTTACGTTTAGTGCGTATATTTAGTAGTGTTATGTAAGCCAAAAAAGAAAAAAGAAGTTTTATGTATAATTTTTAAAAAAAATTAAAATAACGGAAAAAACTATGTAATTTTTATGTATGCAAATTTCTGCAGACTAAAAGTTGTCTTCCCGCAGCCTCCCGCAATGAGATTTGTTTATGGTTATAATCCACAATGTCTTACCTTTATGACTGCATAGGTTACAGCTGCCAATATCTGCCTATCTGTGAATCAGGTTCCTAAAATTGTTGCTTTGTTATTCAAAAATACTAGAAATACACACAATTAACGGGTTTTAGTTGCTGTGTTAATATGGATATATTTATATATTTTGAAGTATTTATTTATTTAATTATTTCGGTCAATTTATCAGTATATTATCATTCATTATATTTACAAATTATATTGTTTAAGATGTAATGTACAGGGTGACCGTATATAAAGTTCCTTGGAAAACTTTTTTGTTATTTGACAGAAAAGGATAAATCAAAACGTAAATTAGTTACGAAATAATGAATATTTTTATAACTTTTGTTTAAAAATCACACCTTACACGCAAGATGACCATTGGATCTTTATTTTAATAGTACACCCCGTATATTTTTAAAATTTTTAATAGTACACTTTGCATAGTTTTAAAATTTTAAAAATTTGAAAATTATTTTTTATTTTACTCAAGAACCGCTTAAGAATTCAGATATGATCTATTTCAAAATTTTTAAAAAATATACAGGTTGTTCTTGTGCAAAAAAGGACCTCCTAACCTGTGGAGTGTGATTAAGGAAAAAACTGAAAATGTGGCAAAAATCTATGTAGTTTCATGAGTAATTTAATTTTTGAATTATCTTTTTGTTTATGACAAGTAATAAAAAAGTTTTCCCATGTGGAACTTTATAAACAGTGACCCTGTATATTGGTGGGATATTTTTTAACATAAAATAAGTAGGCGACAAGAAATTGCCAGACTCCTTAAGGGAGGGAGGGGCTAAATAATAATTTAACAAAAATTATAGTACTTTATGTTTGATTCCACAATGAAATTTAAGGGACTACGAGGGCTTTGGGCATCGAAGAAATATCCAGTCCCCTCCCCTTAGTACACCTATATCAAAGGCGCTGACTGTGACGTAGCACGGCACCCCGACACAAAATAGGATTCTCGAACGTATCACCATCTAATCTAATCGAGCCATTGACTGAACTTACACATTATTATCCGATTATTTACCATTTCTTTTTAAATTAATGTATTAGTAAGGGCGCCTAATACTCTTAAACAATCATAATATCAATAAACAAACAGTGGTCTACTCGTTTTATTTACTAAACTCACACATTGTCATCCAGCTACTTACTCTCTCGTTTTAACTCAAATTAGTGCGACGGGCGCACCCAATCTAAAACAGTCTTGGAATTAGTTTGCAAATAGAAGTATTTATAAGATGTCATTTTGACAATCAATGTCAATCGACGTTCTTCCATCAGCACACAGTGGGCTCGCGGACCTGTTTTTTCGCCAAAAAAGGGTAATTTAAATACATACTGAAACTTCTGAACATCTTTACTAAAAAAGAGTAGATAGTCCAGTAGGCCTTGAAAAAACTATTATTTGATTAAGGCAGCTTTCAGAAGTGTCATATTTCCTTTTAACGGAACGCGTCAATGTACCATATTTGCATGGCAATTTGATCCAGATTTAAAGCCATTTTGCGACAATATTTTATGTTGTATAAAAATCTCATAAAATAAATATTGTAGAGGGAGGTAAGTAGATTTTACCCCTGTACATTTTAGTTTAAATTTTGATGTATAGACAGGTATAGTTATGGTTTTTGCTTGGGATTTCTGAAATTCTATAAAAATATAGATTTCTTATAAATGTTGGACCAAAATTTTGCTTCAGTTATCAACCGTTTTCTTGAAATTTTTATTTTCTTAAAGAGTACAAATCTTTCAAAAAATATATTTTAAAATCTGCTGCCACAAGTTGCCCATATGAAAGATATTATTAATTTACTAAAAAGGGATTTCCTCGAGAAAAAGTTATATATAGCCAGTCTTAACAAAAGTGCTTGTTTGTTATTTTTAAAACACTTAAACAAATCAAAATAAAATTATATATTAATAAAAAATAAAAATAATGTAAAGAATATTCAAAAAATAAAAAGTTAAAAATAAAAAAAATTGAAATGTTCAAAAATCAAATAAAAAGAAGATCACTCCATAAAAAATACAAACTAAAAATTCTCAAAAACCAAAAATTACAGATAAAGTTAACTTTAACAGGGGATTGTTTATGAAAAAAAGGTTAAAAACTTTTAAGGTAAACGGTTCTATTTTGAATCATCAGTAGTTTACCAAACCTGACTTTTGATAAACTAATATAAAAACGTGGACGCTTTAAAAATATTTATTTTGTTGGACTTTTGTTGGAAATTTTTCTAGAAAATAATTCTTAATTAATTATGCAGTCGTTAAACTTGCAGCCAAAGAATAATATTGTTTAATTCTTTTTAATATTTAAAATTTTTAGTTTGGTTTTTAGATTTATTATTATGGAAACTTTTCATCCTTTCCAATGCAGCTTTATTACGCATTACAGGATGAGCTCAATTTAACCTTAAACAACCCCAAGTACCAAGTTTGACACAAATCGGTTTTTAAATAAGATAGTCTATTGGATAAGGATTTTGAGCCGCAATGCTAGTTTTGTTTGTTTGAGTAAAAAAATATAATAAGCGACGTTAAACACCGTAGAGTTCCAAATTTAATACATATCGGTTCATAAATGTAAACGTGCTCCATTTCGGATCCGCCATGATATTTTTTCTTTAGATTTGAGTAAGTTAATTATCAGCTTTATACACTCCAAAGTTACAATTTTGATACATATCGGTTGATAAATAGAAAACTCTGCCCTTTTGGATCAGCCATGTAATTTTTTTAAAGTTTGAGTTCATAATTATAATCAGCGACTTTAGACACGCCAAAGTTCTAAATTTGATACCCCTTGGTATATGAGTTTTTTTTTAAATTTAAGTCAAAAATAATATTTAGCGACTATTAACACTCTAAAGTTCTAAATTTCATACTTATTGGTTCATAAATAGGAAACTTCGCCATTTTGGATCCGCAATTTGATTGATAATTACTTTTTTCTCATTTTAAAACAAAATATTGTTACAAAGCCTGTTTTTCTAATTTTGGTCAAAAATTAGCTCCGGGAGCCTATTGTGCAGCTCTATGAGTTGGACAGCAATAAAAAAATTAGCTGTGCTTTAAAAAGAGATGCAAATGAGTATGTTCCAAAATTATAATTTATGTCGGGGCGCAGTTTTTGTACTGACGTCACGAGTCAGCGCCTAATTGAGGGCGGAAGTAGTTTGAAAACACAATCATCAATCAAACTAGTAACAATGGTTACTAAGTTAGTAACCATTGCTAATAATATTGAGTTCATTCACCTTTTTATTTATATTACACAATTCTTACCCTACACCCTGCAAGGGAGAGAAGAGAGGAATTAGCTAAAACAAATTGGTAAGTATGTGTTGAATATATGTACAAAATTTCAAGTTTATGTGATAAATACTCTTAAAGATATTAACTTTTTTCCGAAATTTAACCGTGTTAAACCACTGTGTGCCGTGCCCTCATATATTTACAGAAGGTAAATATAATAATTGCTTATGCGTATTCTGGCTTAAAGAAGAACATAAAATTAAAGCAAACTTAACTTTTATTGCATCAAATGTTACTTTTATAAATCCAACAATTTTTATACTTTCCGTAATAATATGATTCTTTTTGGTTAAAGAATCTTACGACGCGTCGCGTCGCGTCGTTTAAATTAGGTCTTGATCCGTTTGAGGAATACTAATTCGAATTTTATCTTCAATCGATCAAGGAGTTTAGTCTTAAGAATGGAGGAACGTTTTTTTTGTGCAGGTTACCAACTAATTTTTAGATATTAGATTGTAGGTATTTGCAGAGGTAGTTTCAAGAAAAATATGTAACTTAATATAAAGTTTTTGTTAACGAATAAATAATGTTTACATTTTTATCAGCGTCTTTTACGTTCATAGATTTAGTTTTTTAAACTGTGTGGGTAGTAACATCTTTTTTGATAACTCTGCATAATAGCCACTACGTTCGGAAAGTCCAGTTTGATTTTAAATTGTCAGACAAGTAATTTAAAAAAAGTAGAAATGCGGTGGTATTTAATTTCCTTTGGGGAAATTGAATTTCGCTTGTCACCCAGTCTCCCAGTTTTGGAAAACTACCAGATTCCGATATACTAACAATTTTAAGAACTAATTAAATATATCCAGAATACTAGAAATTGCCTTTTAAATTTTGTTTTCAGTAATGCTATTCTTGAATTTCTGGAAAATAGTATTTTACGCCCTCGAATACACGCTCTGCGTATCAATTCTTTTCACTCTTTTAAAAAATTCGTGTACTAATTAGTCCACGTATGCAATCTTCTCTCATTTTTGACACTAATGACATCACTTTTAATGGAAATATTTGTTTTTAATTTCTTAATAATTAAAATGTCAAATAGAACAAGTTTTACCAAAAGTATTGCTATCCGCGCAAAAACCGAGAGAAACTATATGCGTGAACCAATTAAATGCGTTGTTTGAGGGAGAAGAATAAAATTTCCCCGGAATTTAAGAATAGCGCTGCAGGTCAGATTAATGGCGTTTTTTTAAAGTCTTGTCTGGATTTTCGCGTACCGTTATGAAATTAAGCACAGATATATATATATATATATATATATATATATATATATATATATATATATATAATCTTACGAGTTCGAAATGTCTTACCAAAATTTCGCTACAGCTATCGTGTTGGTGCTTAAAATTAAAAAACGGAAAAGATTAGTTTAAAAAAGGCAAAAATACACTCATGAAGATCATCTTGTAACAAAGAATGTTGACGAAAAAATATTGCACAACATTGACTCTATACGAGTTAATAAGAAAACATTGCGCAAGAAAATTTAAACTCGTTCAATTTTTTGCTCAATCCTTGTGCAGTCTTCAATGCTAAGCCTATGCGGCCAATAATATTGCGCAATCCGTAATATTGTGCAATATTATTATATATCGAATGTAAGCCCGCTATAAGTTATACCATTAAATTGCTAAAATTTTAGGTGGTTGCATTTGTACCTACCTTTAATGTTGAATGTTGTGGTTGAGTGTATTTAAAACAGTAAGTTGTTATTGCTGTTTGGCAGTAAAAGTGTTTGTCTGTAGATTATCAGTGTGTTTTGTCATCGTAAAAATAAAAAACCGAACCGAACACCTTGTGCAACATGTAACAGGAATTCACGGTACTAGACTGGAAACGTGAACTAAGGTAGACCCAGGAAATTTACAGAGTGAGCCGCAGACGAGACCTGTAAACGTTCTGCGCGCATCTTGCGTGAAGCCGGCAAAATATCTTGGGCGCCCAAGTCTCACCTCTTTTGTTGTTGAAAGATTGAAAAAGATAGTAGACGAATACATCAGAGGTGTTGCCGTAACGGGCCATCCATTCAATGTAGACCAATATAGACCAAGCCAGGAAAGACAAAAACACTAGCTTTAAAAAACTTTGTTGGAATAATCAAGGAAACCCTCGATGCAGAAGACGTCGCAGTGGGCGTTTTTCTTGAAATAAAAAAAGAATTTAACAATGCACTCCTCGATTCCCTCTTTGAACCGGTCCCTTTGAGAACCGGAAAAATTAGGTGCACCATCATTAGCTTTATCTGGTGCACACTTGAAAATTCTTATAACCATGCAAAATGAGGTATTAGCACCCAAATAAATCTATTGGCTATCTATCACCGCCATCAGACTAAATTGCCTACGGCGCAATAGTCTGCTTCACAAAGAAATATCAAAGAATATTAAGGGTCAAACTAACCAGCTTATAACAACAGGCCAGTCTTGCAATATCTCCAATGAGTTATAGTTATTACTAAACTTACCTCCGCTTCACATATTCTTAGAGGCAGAGGCACGAATAGCAACATACAGAATAAGGGTCATCCACCAGGATGGCGGGGCAAACAAATTGGTATCAACAGCCCTAATTAGAAAACTAAGGTTAGACGCAACTCCAGAAATGATATCCGACGTCATAACCAACACGGTGTACAGCAGAAATATATACAACATTATCGTACCTGAGATGACTCGTCGAAAAACAGGACAAATTTTCTACGTAACGATGAATTCTAGAAAACCGACAGATTCATAATGCTTTGAGATGAGGAGTTGAATCTGGAGTTGTTAATTACCAAGAAAAAATCAAGATTAAACATAATTTCAATCAACAGGACAACGAAAATCTGTTTCGAAAGTTAAGCAGCCTTAAGAGCACTTAATTCGTCTACGGTCTTATCGGGAATCGTAAGGAGCTGCAGGGGCTCACCAAATGCGCTTACTGCTTGGTGGCGCTTAATGCTCGGTGGCGCTTACGATGTATTATATTAGTATAAATACCGAGGCATTCTGGGCACAAAGGAAATGAGGCCGCAGACCAAACAGCGAGCAAAGCGGCATCTTTCAACTTTTCTGGCACTGTACCAGACCTGAGGATACCATACAATATTGCTAAAACAATTATATTGAAATGGATAAAGAACAGCCAGACAATTCGTATGGGCCAAATATCCTTCCAGGCACAGTAATAATTAAAGTAACGACTTAATACATTATTAAAATGAGGCCCTGTTTTACTACAAAATGTTAGAAGGTTTTGAGCATTAGATAATTATTGAAATACAGCCTATAATTGTGCCAGGCATTATTTTGACACATTCACTTTGAAAACTGACAGTTAGTCCTTCAAAATTGACATACCAAAGTCGAATTTAAAACTTTCGTCGTTTATTTTCAATTAATAAAAGAGGGCTATTTATTCCGGTTCATACAGTAAACAAAGGCCGTGTGTTGAAAGATCACAGCTGATATTACAATGTGAAGGTGTCAAAATTGTGGCTGGCACTATTATAGCCTGGCTTTATTTCAATAATTCTCTATTGCCACGATTTTATACTTGATGATCCTTATTACAGTAATTTTGCGACCTCAAACTATGTCTGCTTAAACCATGCGTCGCCATTTTGGTAAAATAATGAATAATTTTTTTTTTTTATAATTTCGTTTTTTAGCTTGAAGAAAAAAAGTTATACAAAAATTAAAGAGAATGTAATACATGTAAAAATGTTTTTGTGTGTTTTTGAGAGACTAATAGTTTTCAAGTTATGATTTCAACAATTTAGTGGCCACTTTGAATTTTGTGCAATTATTTTAATTTGGTGGAGTTAACTTAAAAACTACTCATATTTGATGATAATGACAAATGAATAACCTAAAAAATCAAATATATTTATTCTCCTAAAAAAAATCAACATTTTGGATCTAAAATGGCGGACTTTCCCATTTATGATTCGATCAGTATGAAATTAAAAATTTTGAAGTGTTTTGGGTTGCCGAATAATATTTTTAACTTAAACTTTAAAAACTTAACATGGCTGATCTAAAATGGCAAACGTTCTTATTTATAAACTCACTTATTTAAATTTTGAAATGAAATTTTGAAAAATCAAAATGTCGGATCTAAAATAGTGGACTTTTCTATTTATAAAACGATATGTATCAAATTTGAAATTTTGAGTGTTTAATGTCGATAATGATTTTTAGCTAAAGTTAAACAAAATCAACATAGCGTATTCAAAATGGCAGACTTTGCATTGTTTTTGTTTTACTGGGACTATTCATCCATAGCTAATATCAATCGCCCAGCGCTTTTAGCCAAATTTTTGAAAAGATATGCCTTGTTGGGACGATGGAAAAACAACCATTTGCGGAGGTGGGACTCGAACAAACAAGATACGCAGCGCGCCCAGCCTACGCGCAGTCTGTCCAGTCACATAGCAAGCACTGTAGCCATATGCACGAACCAACGCGCTAAGCCGGTCGGCCACGGCCCGGACTTTGCATTCTTCGTCTTTATGTACTATTGAACTTTTGTATTCAAATATTTACACTTCTTAAACTTTTAGGTTTTATAAACCTTTTGTATGTTTGTTGTAAATATATTAATTTATCAACATTTTAAACGTTGACTGAACAGGTGAAAATATTCAATCAACTGTTTAATTTACTTAATATTACTGTTTAGGTTTGGGATATATTGTTGATTAAAAATGCCGATTTTAGGGCAACGAATGGTTTGTATTTTGTTGTTAAAAAACCATAAAACAGTTAAAAACATTATTTTAAAACACTGGAAACAGTAATAATTAAAAGCTTTAAAATTAATAAACTCCAAAAGAAAAGACTAAAATAATTATGAATAATAAAGTTAACAGTTTTATACTCTGTTAAAATAATTGACAAATTTCCCCAGTTGAAATAAAACCCCTCTTAAGAAGTGTGAACGAAAGCGTAGCCGAAACGAACCAAGCGAAGCGCAACTAAAGAGTGCTTTCCCTCCCGACTTTCGAAAGTTTCAGTACCCTGCTCTCTAGGCGTTCTTAGCTTGCTGCTAGCTGATTGGTCTAAAATCTAAGCTTTCTTTAACGGTTTTCTTGTCCAAGACATTATTGGCCTGCCGTTGCCGTGGTTTGAAACTTAAGCTCTCTCGCATTGGTGAGAAAGACAAAGAGACAAAATACCACCGCAATTCAAAGATGCGTGGACTCAGAAAATCGATAAAGTTAAAATTACACAGTATGTTTTTTAAAAGTTGAAAATAGTTCAGCTAATTTGTTTCCAGTTACAAAATATGAATTATTTTAATGTTAGTGGCTCAAAGGACATATTAGCCGAATACAACTTTTATTAAAATACAGCGAACCTGAAAATATGCTAAAAAACAAGTTACCGGAGTTGCCATAAATTTTACTTAATCTTAACCTAGTCTTGCATATAATTAATGCTTGTTGTAGTCAAAAACAATATTTAATTAAAAATATTAAAAAACTTATAAATGGCAAAAATACCATTTATATTCAAATCCCGTGTTGTTACAAAAGCATATCCACACTTTCCACCAGTTTTGGAGGAGTCAACTCCCTCCCCCCAAATTCTAAGCAGTCAATTCAGAATTGGCAAAGTTCTCCATTTTGGATTCGCAATATACATTTATTAGTCTCAGTTAAAAACCATAATCGGCAACCCTTAATACTTAACAATTTCGGATTTGATCCATATTGATATATTAGTTCTTGGGAAATTCCGCCATTTTAGATCCATCACGTTGGTTTTTAAATGATTAAATATGTCTTATTTTCTGATTTTAAAACCCAAGGTGTCCGCTAAATTGTGTAAATACCAACTCGAAAACTATTAGTCTGTCAAAACAACATAGGATAGCATTTTTATAGGAAACTTAATTGTGTTAAATTTTTGTGTTTAACTTCCTTTCTTTACAAGCTACAAAAACGAACTTAAAAAAACAGCTTTTGAAGCGGACACTGCTTGCGGACGTCAACTGGAATACTAAGGACCACCGACCCTACAATCATGCCAAGTTTTAAAACTTTCCAAACGTTTGCAACAAAACTGGGCCTCATTTTAAATCTTGTTATAATTAGGGAAAGAGAACCACATTCCGGGCTTAGTAAGTTAAGAGACTAACAGCATGACAACAAATAATCTATTTAGAGCAGAAGCAAAGAAGGCTCCAATTGCTATGACTATTTCCGACCCACACGTGGAGAAGGAACTTCCAGAAAAAGAAAATTGAGTGCAACCCGCGCAATGTGTTATTTTCACTCATACGCATACTTTAATACTGAATGCTACAGTATTCTCATTTAAAATTCTATTCCACATCACACAATTCCACGCATACACTGCCACTTTATGAAAGTCTCAACTCTTCGCGAAAAACTAGATATTTTAAATTTATCCGTGGCATACATACGATAGCGTATATTCGCCTACGTCTTAGACTCTGCATTCTGTTAGACACAAACTCAATAAGAGTTATCTAATAGCGGCACTTCACTTACATATGGCATGGCGTAGCGATTAATCGTTTATGGGCGTATTACTTTATTAAAGTCGGTACGTTATAAGAAGTCCGATATCGAATTAAATCTCCAAGAAATGTTATCGCTTTTTGAACAGTAAGTCAGTTAAGTTAGAATGCCCTCGCTGTACTTGATCGTACCAGACATCCCACTGGTTTACTTTATATGGCATAATATGAGTGGGCTAAATCAGCGGTCTTAAAACAAAATTATTTAAGAATTACGCGTTATACTTATACCACGATAAATATTTATATTTTATTTTATTTTTCACTTTAACTTCAGGTAGTTTTTCCGACAATTTAATTATTTTGCGGTCAGTACAGGTAAATCTGCAAGGTGATGTATGCTTCGTCCCGGCGTTTAGTTTTAAGATATAAAATTTAGAGACATTTATCTAAATTAGAATGCTTTTTATTTTCTTTTTTTTGCTAGAGTTATGCTCAAACTTTATACTTAAAGTTACTTTTATTTCTTGGTTTAACCTAATTTAGTTACTAAGATATGCCTTGCCTACAAAAAGGGTAAAGATTTGAATTTGTGCGGTGAATTATATGCTCAAGAATGCATTGACTTTACTTTATTATTTTTGCTTTTTCTACCTTGAGTATATCCATTTTCCATCCTTTTTTAATTTAAGTTTTTTTCCTAATTTTATACATACCTTTTTACTGCTATATTGATACATACAGCAGTGCTCCAACGTCCGTCTTGCTATACGGAGCTTCATGCGAATATTTGGGGTACTCTCCATACCAGTGATATATATTGATCGCCAAGTGAAATCACATGCGTGCTTTTTTAAGACAGCGGTCGTGTATAAACATTTATGGATTGCTTTGAAGTGCTACTGCTACTACTTTGATTGGAATTATTTGGATTCGACTGTGCAGTTGTCCATGTACCAAGTTCCTTTCATCCAAGGGTAAGTCAAAGTGTTTTTGAGCTGCGTTTCTTTACATTTTTTACTTATTCCCTATGCTACTATTCCTAACTAAAAACACAAAAGTGTAACCTAAGAGTGGGAACTATTGGACTGGAGATCCCTATTGCTACAGTTCGGTTGGTTTGTTGACTTTTTCATGCGAAAGACGTCTCGACCGACCATTTTTTGGTCCTTCGAGCCGGATTTCCCGTTCTGCGTAATAGGTGCTCTCAGAGTTGCATAATTGTGTTTGAAGTTAGGACTTTACTTTGCGTCTTTTTGAGACAAGGCATATCTTAGGTTTTACATTTTATCTACGGTGTGTCTATTGTACGTTGCACGTACCAACTTGCATTGCATTTTTTTATTTGTGCAATATACAAATTGCATACAAATTTTGAAAAATTTATTTTTTTTCAAAATTAAAATTTATTGCGCTGTCGATGTATGTAAGGCTTGCGTTTCCTTGCGTACCTACACAAATTCAGAAACTCTTATCAGTTGCTAAATTTTTTGTGCATATTTATTAGCATTTATACTTTTTGCTAAAAACTTGCTGTTCTTTACTCGATATTTGCTAAAAGCCGCTGGCCTTTTAATATTGCTTTGAATCTTGGTTTACGAGGGAATTTGAAAAGTACTACGATATATTTTTTAAATTTGCTTCCCTTATTAACTATTGCTTTATTTTACACTTTAACCTTTTAAAATGGTAAACGATACCGAAAAAAAGGTAAGCTCGGCTAAGGCCTTGCGTCAGACTGCAATCAATCAGTTGAGTGTGCTTGAACACTATGCCAATCAGGCGAAAACAAATCCAGCTGCTCACACAAGGTTTAAAGTTAACTTTAAAAAACTTTCTTCTTGTTGTAAGAGCTTTGAAAAGCATCATAATGCTTTACTGATCTTGATTTCAGACGATTCTGAAGCTCTGGAAGCTCAGAATAAAATACAAAAAGATTTTTTGGATAGATGCGTAGAGGTTGAGGCTTTGCACTATGATTTATTTGAGGTGGAGGCTGAAGAAATAAATCGAAGCCACAATGAGGTAAATAATCAAACAATTATTTTTCCGGAACCAGAATTTTCTCTTCCCAAGTTAAATGTCCCTCCTTTTTCGGGCGATGTTGAGGAGTTTCCAAGCTTTATTGAGATTTACAATGCGGTTGTACATACGCGTAAGAGCTCGGACATTGAGAAGTTTAAATATTTACGTACGATTTTAAGAGGCCCTGCTTTAAATTTAATTAAAAATATACCTCTTGAAGGAAATAATTATTTACTTTGCTACGATACGCTGATTTCCAGATATGACAATAAGCGCTTGCGTGCGGTTTCTTACTGGAAATCTATCGAAAACTCACCTCGGCTATCCAATGATGACGTTTTAGAATTGCGCAAAATGCTAGATACGTTCAAGGAAAACCTTGATTGCTTAAAAAATATGGGATATGCGACCCATAGTTGGTGCTTTATTACTGCGAACATGCTTTTGGATCGATTAGATCCCGGAACGCGTAAGTTATTTGAACAAAATCACGCTTCTAATTTAATGCCAAAGTACGAGGATATTTACAAATTTTTAGAGCAACATTGCACGTCTCTTGAATCTTTATCTTTGTCTATGAAACAAGATCATGTTCAAAACTCACGACCAGGGAACTTCTCGAGATCCCCCCGTAATCCACGAAATAAAACAGTTTTACTTGCAAACAGACAGTCACAAAAAACTGCAAATTCCAAACAAAACACGTGTTTCTACTGCAAAGCAAAAAATACACATCTGATTTTTAGCTGTGAATCTTTTTTAGTGAAACCAATTCAAGAACGCATTGATTTTATTAGAAATAATAAGGGATGCACCAACTGCATGGCTAGTTTTCATCAAGTAAACTCGTGCACTTCACAAAAAAGATGTAGATTTTGTTTTTTAAATCACCACAGTCTTTTATGCCTAAAAAATAACTCCCCAGCTTCGGTGATTGCTTCTTCTTCTGTGACGTCTAGTGGATCACAAACTAACCCCGTAGAAAATCAGATTACTGAAAATAAATCTATTCACGCGGGTACTGTGCTTGGCGACTATGACACGTTGCTTTGTACTGCTTTGCTGCACATCCGTGATGCATACGGAAATTGGCACGAAATACGCGCCATCTTGGATAATGGCGCCATGTGCTCCTTTATAACGAAAAAATGTGCGAATGCACTCGGACTTCCTAAATCCAACATTTCGCTTAATGTAAACGGTTTAGGAGATATGTCTACTACTGCGCGCCATGCGGTGCATTGTAAAATTGCTGCTATCGATAATAAATCGAAAATTTTTAGTCTAGAACCTGTATTAATAGACCAAGTTTGCGATAAAATGCCAAGTGTATCTTTTAACCAAAATTCTTTGCACTACTTAACTGGTCTAAAATTAGCTGATCCCAGTTGGCATAATCAAGCTGGAATTCAGCTTCTTATTGGCGCGGACCTTTATGGATCACTTTTAGAAGAAGGTAGACTTTATTTCGGTCCAGACACCCCCTCTTGTATTAATACAGTCTTCGGATGGACTTTGCTCGGAAAAATGCCTCTGCAAAATGCTGCTTTTGCATCAAAAAATATTTCTACTTTTATGGCAACTATTTCCACTCCTGATTTAAATAATACTTTGCAAAAATTCTGGGAGTTGGAAGAGGTTCCTACGGTGGAGAAAAATTCACCTTCAGATATTTTTTGCGAAAAATATTTTGAAAAAACTACTATACGCGATGTGGACGGTAAATACACCGTTTCGTTGCCTTTTAAAATCAATCCCGTTGATTTCGGCGATACCCGAACCCTTGCTTTGCGTCGGTTGTACTCGCTTGAAAAACGTTTGCTAAATGATAAAAAATTATTTACTTCTTACTCACAAGTAATGCAAGAATACTTGGATATGGGTCACATGCGTGCAGTTTCACCCCCTAATAACTCAGAAATTCATGAATATTTTTATATTGCTCACCATGCGGTTATAAAAGAAAGCTCGAGTAGCACGCCTGTTCGTCCTGTCTTTGACGCATCGAGTCATTCTTTAAATAAGCCTAGCCTAAATCAAGCCCTTCACACGGGCCCTAAACTACAAGGAGATTTAGTTAAAATTTTGCTTAATTTTCGGCTACATAAATATTGTTTTGTTAGCGATATTTCTAAAATGTACAGAATGATAAATGTGGAGGAAAATCAACACAAATACCAACGAATATTATGGCGTTTTAATTCTGAAGAATCGGTGCAAGATTACGAATTAAAAACTTTGACTTTCGGGGTAAACTGTTCTCCATATTTAGCAATTCGAACCTTGCTTAAATTAGCCGATGATTATCAAGACTTACCGTTGGCTTCTGCGATTTTAAAGGACAGCGTCTATATAGACGACTGCGTAGTAAGTTGCAATGATTTTGATCAAATCATGCTTATGAAAAATCAATTAATTGAGTTATTAGGGCGAGGTGGATTTGAACTGAAAAAATGGGCATCAAACGAACCCAAATTGCTTGCAGACTTGCCTGCAACCCACATACAAACCAAAGACTTTTCTTTGGATCGAGAGGATGCAAACTCTCTAAAAATTTTAGGCTTGAGGTGGAACCCTCAAAGTGATAACTTTTTTTATTCTTTTAATTATAATACAAAAATTTGCACTAAGCGTAATTTGCTTAGTACCCTTGCGAAATGCTTTGACCCTTTAGGTTTTCTTACACCGGTTACGTTTTTTGCAAAAAATTTAATCCAGTACTTATGGTTTATAAAGTTAGATTGGGATCAGTTAGCACCCCCGGAAATAATTTCCAAGTGGAAAAAATTCGAGGAAGAACTCAAATTATTTTCTGATTTTTATATCCCAAGAATGATTGATCTCTCTAATTTTCAATTTTGTCAAATTGTTGGATTTAGCGATGCATCCGAGCGCGGTATGTGTGCGGCGGTTTATTTTCGTATTGTTTATCAAAACGGAGATATTAAAACGTATTTTGTGTGCGCAAAATCGAAAGTCGCTCCCATAAAAAGAATCAGTATTCCCCGTTTGGAGCTCTGTGCGGCAGTTTTGCTAGCTAAACTCATTCAATTTATTCAAAATACTTTTGCTAATAAAATTGCTTTTCAAAATACTATTGCTTTTACGGATAGTATGGTAGCGCTCTCTTGGATCAAAGGATCACCACATGCGTGGCGCACTTTTGTATCCAACCGAGTCACATACATACAAGAAAAAATTCAGCCTTGCGATTGGAACCATGTTCCTTCTGAATTGAATGCCGCGGACCCCGGGTCACGTGGTCTATTGCCTGCAGATTTAATTAATTGTTCCCTTTGGTGGCAAGGACCCGAGTTCCTTTGTAAGCCACAAGAGACATGGGATTTTACTAAAAATAACATTACTACACCCAAAGAAGCTCTCGAAGAGGAGCGAAAATTGGTTTTTGCTGCAACAATTGAACCAAATTTTTTGGATTGTCTGCTTAACAAATTTTCAAATTTTTTGCGTTTAATTAGACTTGTTGCTTTTATACTACGTTTTATTCACAATCTTCGCGCGCGTAAATTTAATAATGAGAAAATTATTATTAATTCTACGTGGTTAATACAATATGAGTTACAAAATGCAATATTTGTGCTTATAAAACACGTGCAAAATAAATATTTTCAAAACGAGATTTCTTTACTTGTCGATAATAAACCGTTGCCAAAGGTTTTTAGAAAATTAAATCCGTTTTTGGATCAAAATAATATTTTACGCATTGGCGGAAGATTATGCAATTCGGAATTAGATTATGACAAAAAATTTCCTATACTTTTACCCGGTGATTCTCAATTTACAAAGTTATTGATTGCGCATACTCACGAGAAACATATGCATACCGGCATAAACACGACTTTATTTTTACTTTTTCAAAATTATTGGATTTTTGCAGCTAAAAGGCATATAAGAAAAATAATTTCGCGTTGTTCTACATGCTGGCGCACGCGCCCCAGTAATTATCAACCCCCTGTTGGAAATTTGCCAAAATTTCGCGTTTCACAAGCAAAAGCTTTTCAACACGTTGGCGTTGATCTTACGGGAAGTTTTGCTATTACAATGAGCCGCATGCGCGGTGCAAAACGACTTAAGGCTTATGTCGTTCTATTTATTTGCGGTTGTACGAAGGCGGTACACTTAGAAATTGTGTCAGACTTATCGGCAGACGCTTTTATGGCAGCATTCCGACGTTTTATTGCCAGAAGAGGACGCGTGGAAGTAGTCTACTCGGATAACGCGTCAAATTTTACGCTTTCTGCTAAAATGCTTAACGAGATGTTTGCTGAAGTTGCTAATCGCGAATCAATTCGTTGGCACTTCAACCCTCCATCCGCACCCCACATGGGCGGTTTGTGGGAAAGTAACATCAAAAGTGCAAAGTCTCATTTACTACGAGTAATTGGAGAACAGGTGCTTACTTTTGAGGAGCTTTATACTGTGGTTACGCAAGTAGAAGCTATCCTGAACTCTAGGCCTTTGTGTCCAGTCAGCACAGATCCAAATGATTTGACTGCACTGACGCCCGGTCATTTCCTTAGCCTGGAACCACTTACGACTGTTCCAGACCTCGATTTTGACCAAGTGCCTTTAAATAGGCTTTCTCGGTGGCAGTTGCTGCAAAAACTGCATCGCGATTTTTGGCGTAGATGGCACAGAGATTACTTACACACATTGCAACAGCACGCTAAAGTGAATCAAGACAAAATTGATCCCATTGCGATTGATACGATGGTTTTGATCAAAGATGATCAAACCACTCCCTTAAATTGGGTATTGGGACGAGTAGTAGGATTGCACCCTGGTACTGATAATGTAGTAAGAGTTGCTACAGTTAAAACCTCCAAAGGTTTATTCAAGAGGCCTTTGGTGAAATTGTGCCCTCTCCCTAATGCTTAGTTCAGAAAATACCATGCCCTGGGTATTTTCAGGGGGGGCCGGAATGCTTCGTCCCGGCGTTTAGTTTTAAGATATAAAATTTAGAGACATTTATCTAAATTAGAATGCTTTTTATTTTCTTTTTTTTGCTAGAGTTATGCTCAAACTTTATACTTAAAGTTACTTTTATTTCTTGGTTTAACCTAATTTAGTTACTAAGATATGCCTTGCCTACAAAAAGGGTAAAGATTTGAATTTGTGCGGTGAATTATATGCTCAAGAATGCATTGACTTTACTTTATTATTTTTGCTTTTTCTACCTTGAGTATATCCATTTTCCATCCTTTTTTAATTTAAGTTTTTTTCCTAATTTTATACATACCTTTTTACTGCTATATTGATACATACAGCAGTGCTCCAACGTCCGTCTTGCTATACGGAGCTTCATGCGAATATTTGGGGTACTCTCCATACCAGTGATATATATTGATCGCCAAGTGAAATCACATGCGTGCTTTTTTAAGACAGCGGTCGTGTATAAACATTTATGGATTGCTTTGAAGTGCTACTGCTACTACTTTGATTGGAATTATTTGGATTCGACTGTGCAGTTGTCCATGTACCAAGTTCCTTTCATCCAAGGGTAAGTCAAAGTGTTTTTGAGCTGCGTTTCTTTACATTTTTTACTTATTCCCTATGCTACTATTCCTAACTAAAAACACAAAAGTGTAACCTAAGAGTGGGAACTATTGGACTGGAGATCCCTATTGCTACAGTTCGGTTGGTTTGTTGACTTTTTCATGCGAAAGACGTCTCGACCGACCAATGTAACAAAACGGGATTTGAGCATAAATGGTATTTTTGCCATTTATAAGTCTTTAAAGATTTTTAATTAAATATTGTTTTTGTCATCAACAAGCATTAATTATATGCAAGACTAGGTTAAGATTAAGTAAAATTTATGGCAACTCGGCGACTTGTTTTTAGGCATGTTTTCAGGTTCGCTGTATTTTAATAAAAGTTGTATTCGGCTAATATGTCCTTTGAGCCACTAACATCAAAATAATTCTTATTTTATAACTGGAAACAAATTTTAAACTATTTTCAACTTTTAAGAAACACACTGTAAGATTTAAACTTTACCGAATTTCTAAATCCACGCATCTTTGAGTTGCGGTGGTATTTTGTCTCTTTGTCTTTCTCGCCAATGCGAGGGAGCTTGAGATTCAGACCACGGCGGCCAAGAGTGTCTGTAGAGAAGAGTGGTGGAAGAAATCCGTTAAAGAATGCTTAGATTTAGACCAATCAGCTAGCGACAAACTGAGAATGTCTAGAGAGCGGGGTATTGAAACTTTCGAAAGTCGTCAGGGAGAGTACTCTTTAGTTTGTCTTTGCCTAGTACGGTACACTTTCATTTACACTTCTTAAGGGGGGTTTTATTTCAACTGGGGAAATTTATCAATTATTTTAACATTGTATAAAACTGTTAACTTTAATATTCATAATTATTTTTGTCTTTTCTTTTAGAGTTTATTGATTTTAAAGTCATTAATTATTACTGTTTCCAGTGTTTTGAAATAATGTGTTTAACTGTTTTATGGTTTTTTATCAACAAAATACAAACCATTCGTTGCCCTAAAATCGGCATTTTTAATTAATAACATATCCCAAACCTAAACAGTAATATTAAGTAAATTAAACAGTTGATTGAATAGTTTCACTCATTCAATCAACGTTTAAGATGTTGATAAATATATATATTTACAACAAATATATAAAAGGTTTATAAAACCTAAAAGTTTAAGAAGTGTAAATATTTGAATATAAAAGTTCAATGGTAGTAAAAATTTGATATTTAAATAATAAATATTAGAAGTGAAAGTGTGAAGCTGCAAGAAGAAAATTGAAAAGGTATGTATGATTATCCTATTAGTTATACATTTGAGAAAAACGTTTATAGCATACTTTTCCTCCAAGAACCGCCAAATTCCCTTTCGAGATCGTGTAAATTTAATAACATATAGTAACATTTAATCTTTTCATAATTTATATAAGTTGTAGCCTAAGTTGGTAGCTTACAACATTTAAGCCTTGGCCACTTGAGGTGACAGTACCACTGTCACACGCCAGGCCCTGTTACAGTGACACAACGCCTAGGGTCACTGCATCACGAAGACGTAGTGTCTTCTTTGGGTAGCGACACGACAGCTAAATATTTTTGGTTATATGACGAATCTGACACTGTCACGAGCGTAGCTTTTTTTGTATTTAAAAAAATAAAATGGTTTACAAATGTTACGTAAATTACTGTCCGTCACACTCGGTATATATATTTAGACTGTCCAAATAAACAAACCATTCAAATAATGCTTTTCAGATTGTCGAATAAAAACGATGTTTTTTATGATTTCAATATTTACCCACATAGCGCAAGAAACCAAAAATTATTTGACATGTTTTATAAAATATAGAACTTGTATATATTGTTGGATTTATTCTAGGGCATAAAAGTGTACCTTTAATCCCTTTTTTCATGGACTTAGGTGATTAAAAGTAATTTCTTTAAAACTATAAAGGAGAAATTATAGGTTTTTTGGATCATTTTATTTTATTAATATACAAATAACAAAAAGCTATCATAATACACGATAACGGTTATTCTGTTGCTTCCAGCTTGGCAGAAGTTACTGTACTTTGCTGATGACTTGGTTGGTTTCGATTATTATTGTGTCCTTTGGCATAGCCTTCATATAAAGGAAGCATTTAACTTTCTAGACTTCTCCAGGATAAAAAACAGGAATACCTTTTCGGTGAAATTTTTGACATTCTTTTTATTGCATCATTTTCGGTACTCTGAAAGCTGCTTTCTTTGGCCGCCTTTTCAATGTCCATCTCAAAGTAGGAATTATTCTTTGGTCCCTCGTTTGTTCAATCTTTAAGAAATTTAATTCAAACTTGTTCTTATTTAGTTTGTTTTGAAATAAATATTATTTTTTGCACATTTTTTTCTATGTTTGTTAGCGTCTGACTGACTTTTGTTTAATATCTACCATAGCAACGCGCCCAAAGCTCTCCAAAAAAATGAGAACTATCACAGCCCTCTGTATTATTATATACCGGGGGTTGACATGCTAAAACTAGAGTACCGGAGTAAGTGGTTTAATATTTATTTATTTTATGATTATTATTATTTTTAATATGTAAACATTGGCATTAAAGTCCCTTTTAATCGCTTAACAAATTATAGCCGTCCTTCCGGTCGGGCTTAAAAAATCTTGCCGCGGAATTAAAAGTAAACACAGCATATACCTACTATTATTTTATTACGGTGTCCAAAGAAAAGCGGGCGGCTAAGAAAACGTCGAAAGAACAAAATGTCAAAGACACGAAAGGTCGAAAGTACAAAAGGTCGAAAACATAAGGTCGAAACTACAAAAGGCCGAAAATACAAAAGGTCGAAAGTACAAAAGGTCGAAAAACAGAAGGCCAATACTTCAAAAGGTCAAAAATACACAAGGTCGAAAGTACAATAAAAGATCGAAAATAGAAAAGCTCGAAAGTACAAAAGGTCGAAAGTACAAAAGGTCGAAAATACAAAAGATCGAAAAACAAAAGATTGAAAAACAAAAAGTCCAAAATCGAAAGTGGCTATACTGTAATGATTGCAAAAAAAGGCTTTACTATAGAAACAGAGGCACACACACACACACACCTAACGCACATACACACAAACACATACACGCACACAGACAGACGTCACGACGATATTGCGAAGATAAGTCAAAATACACCAAAATAAACACATTTTCGGCGTCATCTCAAAAACATTTTTTTCTTCGAAAGCAATACCTTTTCCAGCAATTATTGCACGGGCTAGGACGGTAAAATAAAAAATTTTTTGGAGCATCTCTAGGTATTTTTGGGTAGCAACACGACGGGTCGCGGAACTTTGTTCGAAAACATTTTCCTCGAACGGAAAATTGTCAAAAACGGTTTATTCGAACGGAAATTTTTTTGAAACAAAAATTTGCCATCAATCGGTGTTTTCCTAACCTTTTTCAATTGATCGCAAACATATTCTAACCGGTACAGACAATCTCTGACCTTTTTCCACCAAAACACTGTCTTCAAATCACAGGTTTGCTATCAATTGAGAAAGGTTAGAATAATAGAATAATAGAAAATATGTTATTGGTTGGTTCGGTTGGGTTTCACACTCTACCCAGACAGCACAAGTACGTGCTATATACGTAAAAACTCGTACTAGGTACGTACATGGTACATCCAATTAAACGTAAAATGTACCTACTCTAGACGTACATGGTACTAACATGGGACATCAAATTAAAATAACAAAAGTGTAGAATTAAGACTAGGTACCACTAAAAACTATTCTGGCTTCCTAAACATTCCTACTTTAGAGTGATCGTCCAGGTTTACCTTAAGGCTCGAAGTCTCGATAGTTTTGAAGTTTGTTTTACTTGATTTAATATTTAAGTAATGTATCTCTAACAATGCCGTTAAATGTTATAATTTAAAGACACTGTATGTTATTTTAAAAACAAATAGACTTACTGATCGATGTAAAAATAAAAGTTTTTGAATATTTTTCAAAAAATCATGTTTTTGCACAAAGTCTACCTGATTGGAAGCACGGCAGAACCACAGAAATGACTTTAGAAACTATAAGAAATTTACAAAAGAGGCAAAATTTAGGGTAACCCCACAGAAATGATATTTTTTATGATTGTAGTTAAGTACTATAACTACTATTATATCTAAAAGTAAAACTGTATGCATTAAATTCTTGTAGTATTTTTTGTATTAATTTATATTATAAAAATAAAAAGTTGGTCAAAAACTTAAAATATAAGTATGGTCTTTAATTTTTTTAAAAATATTTTACATACTGTAGGTACTCTAAAAATTCTGAGATCGCTTTACAAACTTCTACAAAAATTGTAGGTACTCTAAAAATTCCGAGGTTAATTTACAATATTGTATCAAAATTGCGTGTAGGTACTCTAATTATTCCGAGGTAAGTTGACGAGTCGCCCATGGAAATTCCGAGGCAGGTCACGTGGGCTTGTCGCTACCCATGGAGACGCCAGGCTTCCACGATGCAGTGACCCTAACAACGCCTAGAATGTGTTTATCTCCAGGCGAACGCCGTTTGGTATTACAAGTGGAACGTTATTTTACTTTAGAAAAAAATAACTCGGGCCCGTTAGTGTCTGTTTTGGCAGTGCAAAAACGAACGTGACGCTTGCGGCATTTCAGATAAGACCTTAAGAAGACTTCGAAAAAAGAGTGAAGAGGAAATGGACAGACCATATAAAAGAATTCGACAGCATTCAAAAACCTTTGATCTATCCCAAGGGATTAAACTATCCTCTCTCTCTATGCAGGCTGCGGTGTCTCAATACAAGAACGTGAAATTCTCAGAGTCATCCAACTGATCTCTTTGATGACTTGGTCGAGTTAGTACCCTGAGAATTTCTTGTTCTTGTATTGAGACACCGCAGCCTGCATAGATGGAAGTTTTCCGAAAATTTATGTATGGTTTCGGTAGTTCAGTGGTTAGAATGTTTGCCTAGATAGCAAGACATCCCGGGTTCGATCCCCGGCCGAAGCAGAAAACTTTTTTCTTGTTTTTCTTTCTTTAATTTTACTTGTTGTTTATAGTTTTAGGTCTTTGCATTATTTGCAATTTAGTATTTGATAATTAAGGGACTAATTATATTGCCGAATCATTAACCTTTATACCCAACGCGGGCCAAATACAGCGAACCGCTACGCGATAGGGTAAGCCGAAAAAATTGTGTATTTAATCTTTGGCGGCTCGAACGACTATCACTTTTTTTGCAAAAGGAATTCGAAGATTATCAACAACCCTAAATTATTATTTATTAGGTAAATAAAAAATAATGAATAAATAGGTTTCGCCTATTTTTTCAATCTTTTTGATTTACCTTGCATCTTGTAGTCAGTTTGATTTACTGTAGTCAGGCAAGCCACGCTGAGGATGGAAATGCCTTTTTTCGAAACACCGGTATCACTGGTTGACTTTGCCCCTTTGAAGTCGCCTCCTATACTTTGTTCTTCTTTATTATCTAAAATACTTTAATCTTGATGAGTTCGTGCTTCTTATGGGTTCTAACTTCGCACATTATTTCCTTCGGCGTGTTTAAACTGGAGAGAACTTTTGTGTATTGTGACAGTGCAGATTTAATTTTTTTCATTAGCAGCCATTTTTCGGTTTAACGTTTAAGTTTTTAATATGCTAAAATTATCACGTCCTTGCCATTCAACTACACGTAGATTATGTGGGAATAAGGACACTGTTGTTCTGGTAAATATATGCTTTAATCCATCAGTAACGTTTCGACAATGGTTTTTGTCTTCATATGACTAAAAAGTTACAACTCATTAGTAACTTTAAAGGACCTTATTAACAATATATTTATTTCTAAAGTTATTTGTTTAATCTATATGTAACTGATTTTTTTTAAGGAAATAATTATGGTTTATTTTTTATTTCCTCCTTTTTTATTTTTATACATAAATTCAAATATTAGTCACTATATTAACTGATGGGTTGCTCTATAAAATAGGTACAAAGAGATCCAGAGCAACTATTCAGCTATAGATATAAAAATAATAATAATAAATAAAACATAAAACTTCTAACAAGCCATATTACAGATGTAGAAAATAACAACAATGTACACAATACATTGGCGAAGCCCAAACATTAATTTGCTAAATATTTACACTTTCTTTTGTTTATTAGACAGGTTATATTAGCGGCGACAAAATTATTCCACATTTTTGTTACTATTCTAGATTTTTATTGTTCAGAAATATTAAAACAAGATAAAATTCTTTAGGTTTATTGCGAAAGGCAACCTGAATGGTAATACGGCCATTTCAAGCATGTGGACGGGACAAATCACAAAATAGGACATCCAAAAAAAATTGTAGCCAATTTGTTATGTAATATTTTAACACCAAAATTAGCAAATATATTCTTCATTAATTAGACAATATTTTGGAAAATATAAATGCAAGCAACATGTTTTTATAGTAGAGATAATATCAATAAATGACGGTTGTGGACGCGACAGGAAAAATCCGTATCATTTTAGTTAACATAAAAACAACAAAAATTTCTGAAATGGTTGTTTTAAGAAAAAAGATATAGTTTTTAGTTTATAACAAAATATTAGTAAATCACACTAATTGATTAAGAAATAAATTTTCTATAAGAATTAGTGACGAAAAAATAATATTTATTGGTTGTGGACGGGACGGTTGTGGACGGAACAAAAAACCTTAAGAATGATGGAATATTTTTTTATAATTTATTTTAGTATAAATAACAACATCAACTAAATTTAAGGGAACAATAACGACGAACTAATTTTAACAATAAATTAATGATTAATGTTTTGTTTTCCAACATTTTTTTGGATACAGGCCTAAAAATGTGGCATGATTGGAGCCCTGCAATGGGCAAGACGCTTTCCCATCGAGAGGTTAACATGTTTTTGTTCTCCTGAATCTTTTGGCTTGAAACGTAGATAAGATTTATATTGGTCTGACCATTAAGTGCATTAAAAATATATTTTAATGCACTTTTGTATTTTATAAGAAAAATCCAAATCGCTTGAAATGGCCGAATAGTAGTATACGGTACTGATTTAATTTAGAATGGGACAGGTGTATATAGTATGACACAATTAAGACAATGATGGAACCTATTTTCTAGTTTGAAGTTGGTGTATATTAGAATGCATTGGTATAATGTATTGTAGTCAGAACACAAACCTTTTCCTGTTTAAAAATCTTTTTTATTGGACGTTTTCAGCAATTTACTTATTCATGACTACTTAAAAAGAAACATTGTATATTTTTGTCTGATGAAGAAAAAAACCATTGTCGAAACCGTATTGATGGATTAAAGCGTATATTTACCAGAACAACAGTGTTCTTATTTCCACGAAATCTACGTTTAATATTTAATATGTTCACTAATCGCGAATATTTGGATATGGTTTTAATTTGTTGTGAATCGAATCAACAAGCTCAGGTACCTAGGCAGATTTATAGTTACCATTTCCTAATAAGCGTTTTCCAAACGCCAGAATATTTGTAGCCTGCGTTCAAAGGATATTGGATACGGGAAACATTTAGCCAAAATTGGAAAATTATGGCACTGATAGGTAAATTTATCCAGAAGTTTAAGAGCAGATCTTGGATATTATTTATGACAAACCTAGCTTTAGTACGTGAATGATATAGAGACAAATTGGAGTATCCCATTTTGTTGTGCACAGAACCTTTAAGGAACAGCTAGAGAACTTTATCCATATCATTTGCAGATAGTTCAAGGACTTACTCCAGTTGATTATGGTCCTAAACAGAATTTTCACAAATGGCTGTTACATAAAAACCAGCAAAACCGAAATTTTTTTAGAAGAATTTTGGTCACTTATGAATAAGTGCTTTACATGTCATCGAGGAATTGTAAATTTTTCGAATACACACGTTTACGCTAAAGAAGACGCTGAAGAAGATCCTCACGAGATTATTGAATCTTGTAACGTGTCATTTTTTCGTTTAAAGCAGCGTTACATATTTGTTTATTTAGGTAAATAATCAAGGCTCTTTGATTCGTCTTTCTGTACACAAGTAAGGGTATTTTATAGAGCTAGGTTTGGAGGTTATATAGGGTCTAGGAAGTTACCTTAAAAGGAGGCATTCCATCGAATTACTGTGGACACTACGCACATCGCATTATCTGGACATCGTAATTGGAATTTAAGATCACAGGCTTCGGGAGAATCACATAAAAATTTTGATTGTTTTGTTTTTATCTGTGGAATTTTCTGATGCTCTTTGACGCTCATAAAGTTAAACAGCTGTTATGCTGGGGAATGGCGGCGTTGCCGCATCACAAATGGTTTCAGTAACAGGAAGGAAACATTTAGATGAACATTTCATTCCCTTACGTTTATTTCGAGGATATTGGGACAATCCGAACCCCATATTCTTCACGGATTAGCTAGTTTTGATAGCACGAAAACATATTTAGGTTCACGGTTTGACCAGTAACAACCGAGGCTCCGCCACTTTGATATCTTTATTAATTTGATAGGGAAAGGATAAAATAAATACGAGTTATGCACTGTTGTAAATGGGAGATAAACGAGGGATAAAAACCAAGACTAAAAGAATAAACGAAATCGTGTGAGTTAACACCTGAACACTCTTGTGCCTTTAAGCAATAGTTCAGTGTGTATTTTTGGGTTCAGGTTCAGAAACAACTTTGTTACTGTAGAAATGTTTTACAAAAATGGCGTTAAACCATATGAATATTAGAGAAAACATTTATAAAGAGCGAAGGAAACTTTTGACGAAGACTGTAACTGGAGTGCAACTAAATTCTGCGCTCAGTATAGCTTTACTCATATGGGAATTGGTTGAGTGTTCGAATATTAATAATGTGTATGGAGGGTGTCTCGACGTCCTTGTTATAAAAATTTCAACCGTGGAAATAGATCCGACAACACCTCAAGTTTTGTTTTACGTACTTCCTATCCCCTTGGTCGGTGCTGCCCCCTATATACCTGTATAGAACTATGCGGTATCTCCTCATTGGTTACTTTGAAAACCCCGGGTTTTTCTTCCAGGCTTGCCACTGAATGTAGAGATTTATTTTTGGCGGAAAAGTTTTTTATAAATAGGTTTGCATCCTTTATTTGAATTTAACCGGGAAGATTAGGTTGGTACTATTGCGTTTTACCGTCCCCACTCCCCACCAAATTTACAAAACGGTTTCCGGCCACTGCATTATTCTGGTATTCTCGACTAAGTGCTTTGTCTCTCTTTGCTAACAAATTTGGTTGGGTCGACAACAGTTTCTGGGATCGCCTTTGTTTTTGGTGATTGGCACTACAGCGATTGTAGGAGATATCCCAGAAACTGTGGAAGTGAGTCCGTCGTGTCTAGGCAATCTGGAGTGACGCTCGCACCCTGTTTTGAGGGGAATTTAAGTCGGCCACGCCATTTTGTACGGGGAAAGAGCAGCGCCCTGTCAATTCCAGCGACGGGACAGTTGGGCTGGACGCTGGTGGGAAGCCGGACGGGCCAGTTATAACCCTGAGAAAGGGTTCTACGCTCGGGCAAGCATCCCACAACCTTTTTACGCTCGGGGCAAGGAACCATCAACACTCGAGACCATGTGCTGCCCTAGCGTGATGTGCTAAGCGGCAGTAGGGGAGGCGCGGGCAAGCCGGAACAGCAGGAGTATGTTGGGAAACCTACAACACTTCCAGGTTTACCAAATAAACACCAATAATTATTAAATAATTCAAGGACTAAGGTAGGAGCGAGCCTTAACTATAATTTTTTTTCTCATATATAAATTTTTAATATAACTTAGACGTAATCTTTTCATATATAAGTTTTCACAGTATAATTTCAACATTTCTTGTAAACGCAAGATAAGGTATGACGTCATAACCCTGGTTTTGCGGCATATTTATTACATTGACTTGTTTTCCTTCATTTCATTTATTTAAGATAATTTTACTGTCAAATTTAAAGTGCCTTGCTATTCTGGCCCTTGTTTTCATCCATTTCATTTATTTTTTTATGTTTCCGGTAATTTTATCTGATTTTACCCTTAAAATATACAAGATGAACTAATTTTCTTGTGTTATTTGTACAACCCGATGACCAACTTTGCGGAGACAAAAGAGAGATGAGATTATATTTTTTTTTTATGTAGCGGTTTCGTTACACATTTTTACCTCATGGGGTGGATCTCGGACTGGGTTGCTGTCTGTCTCATTCTACCCAATGTAGAATGATGACAGCAGATATTGGGTCTGGGTCTCCCCTATGATGGAACGATTTTGGAAGTATATGTGTATTTTTTTTACAATCATTTATGTAACCGAGTCTCACACTACTGACTCAGATGTAGGTACACTATGACCTGTTAAAGGAGTCCATCTACCTGTAAAGTATTTCTGTTTTGTCATCTGAATTCGATCTAATAGAATTTTATTCTGTTTATTTTTTTTTGGCTTTTTAATTACACAAATATTCTGGAAGCCTCGGAAGTATAGAATTTCATTGTTTGGCTACAACGTTTGGGTTGAACTGTATTTTATTTAAGATCTTTGTAAAACATTGGTATTAAATAATGTGGCGCACTTAAAATTTTCTTATTTCTGAACCCCCCCCCTTCTCCACTGTATAAAAGTTACCGGGCATATCAATGTTTTACCTAGCTGGAAAATACAGTTCTGCTTCCAGATATTTGTTTAATTATTCAATGGGTTTGTTGTGTCACAAAATGGCGGCAACGTCTTCAAGCTGCCACAAATGTCACACAACACATTTTAATAGGCCACAAATTGGCACCCAAATCATTTTTTAACTTTTTTTAAGGCCACAAATTGGCGCCCTACGTGGTTTTTGGCTAGTTTTTTAACATCTGATGTAATTTTTTTTATTGTTCTTTTTTTGATTGAAGAAAAAAGAAATTTTTTTTTAATTTTCTGAAAATTTTCTAAAACATAAAATTTTCTGTGTTACAGCCAAAGCCAGGTTAAAAGCTTTCAGTGGCTGTCGGTGTTTTTTGACACCCAATCATTTTTTTACTATAAAACAGGATTTTCCATCATCATTGGTTTTTTTTTTGAAAAAACACTTTTTAAATGTTTTTTTTTATAATATTTTAATATTTAAGCGTTGATTTGAAATTCGTTGTTGCTCTGTTGATCCTCATAGTTTTTTGTTAGCTTATCTTCACAAGTTTTCTTCTTGGAAAATAAAATATTCATTTTTATTTATTAAGGAAGAATAAGTGGATAAAAAAAAACATAGGAGTTTTTATTCAACAGCGTCCGAATCATGTTCTTAATTCTTTGGAGTTTTGTAGGAAAAACACATTTTAATTTTTTTTTAAGAAAAATAAATACAACAATGTAAATTTACTTCAAGTTTATTTAATTTATAGGTGGATGGATTTCCAGACATGGTCTTTTTATGTTTTAAATATATGACATAGGTAGTGTGTTTTTTCTAACAATTTTTTTTGCAGGTTCATTTATTTATATGTTATTATTTCCTGCTTGTGATAAGATAGAAATTGTTTCACCGATTATTTTTTAGTGCAGTTGATTTATTTAGGTCAACAAGTTAATTTTTTTTTTTGGTGATTTTAATTTTTGTGGGATATCACCACTTGGTATTTGGAATATTTTTACAGGGTTTCACACAAATTTTTCTTGGCTGAGTTGTTTTAAAGTAAATATAGCTTAACAGCTGGTAGCTTTGTTTAGTTGAAAGTATTAATTAGTAATGAAAGAAAGGGAAAATGAGTTTATTTTGCTGTCATTTTCTTTTCTTGTTTTTGGTGGTAACTGTTGGATGACAATTAAGACCTTACGTCACTCAGTTACATCGGGTCAGAGGAGGGTACACTACTAGTGTCGGCTCGGGAGGTTAGGAAACACAAGGCTAAAACCCCTAGAGTGACACCTTGGCTGAAGATCAATGCCAAAAGTCCAGTTAACATTTTTTTTTGGGGTATTTTTTTTGAAAGACAGTTTTTAGGTCTTTGGTTTAGTTGTCTAGTTGTGTTTCGTGACTGGTCAAATTTTTTTTGGTAGAAAATACAGCGTTGGGCTTTGGAGTGCATTTTTTAAAAATGACCTACGGGTATTTCTATCAATTAAAGTTTTCTGGTACACATTTATTTTTTTCTGTATTTTTTCTGCGTTCAGGTCATAGCTTGGTCATGGCCATTGGAGAGCAAACATTTATGTTTGAGCCTTGAGAAGTTTTGCCTGCTCCAGATTGAATACAGAGAAAATGAATTTGAAGCCCAACTAGATATAATACCACAAAAGAAATGTTTAACTGAGACAGATATAGATATAAGTTTTTTGATTTTTTTAGTTCATTTGTAGAGTTCATTTGTAAAGTTCAGTAATTTTTTGTAAGTAATGTCATTTTGAGTCAGTGAATTTAAGAGAGACTTTCAACTAAATATAAATGCTAGTCGGTGGTAATTGGTAAAAATATTTTCAAATTTTACTTTTTTTTAAATAATTTAATTTTTCGTAAAAAATTATTTCCTTTCTGTTAACATAACTTCTCGAATTCTTGTTTTGGTCAAAACGGTTTGTATAGTGGTCGTAGTTTTAAAGGGTGACCAGACAGGTTATATTTTTTTTAGGGGACCAAACGGGAATTTCTTGAGTTACAAAAGGTGAACTTTTTTTTGTCTTAGTTGATCAGGCAGGAATAAATAAATCTTTTTACTTCCAAAACATAATTCTAAATAACAAGATTTATTGGTTAAGTGTTTGGATCTTATAGTAAAAAAAAACGTTTTGTTTTTGGAGGATACTGGTATGATATGAGATTATTTTAATTTCATGCCAAATGTTGTTTGACGGCAGATATGCTAGTCTTCAGTTTTTTTTGTTAGTTTGCAGTTCAGGACAGTGGCGTGTACTTAAAGGGGCCTTACATCTGCGCCCATTGTAAAGCAACTTCCAACATACTTGCTTAGCTTTTCACTTAATCTTCGTCTTGTTGCTTCTGAAATTAAAGCGTTATGTTGGATAACGATGGATGGTGTTAGACTGAGAAAGTACCTAGGTATTTAGGGATGAAAACTTGGAAGTTGTGGACAATTGGGAAATAATTTTTTTTTATTTCATTTTTTTTAATTTTAAAATAATTTCATACTGGTGACCTCAAATAATCAAGCAAATTTTAAATTACAATACACTTTTGTGGAATAAATGGGAAAGTGTTCAGGTTAAACAATAAATTTAAGATCTTTGATTTTTGGAAAAGATTTCAACCTAAAAATAAATTTAAAAACAATAGGTTTTCTTTGATGCGACTAAACAATGATGAGGGCATATACTTTTTTTTTTTTTGTTATGCATAATATGATAGTAGTACCTTTCGTATTGCAATGATTAGGGGTTTTCCTCCCGCGAGCTGGGTGGAAATGGAAGAAATGTTTGGTTCGGAGTGTAGAAATCGAGGAACGAGGACTTCCTGCTAATCTTTTTAGGATTTCGCAACTTCGGTTTTCGCTAAATTAAAATACATCCAAATTTGGCCTACAGGCTGAATCTCACATCTTCCAGGACCTTGCAGATTCGCGGAGAAAGACAAATTTTGTGATCTATTTAATTGTGATAGGAATTAAAATAGTAACATGCACATGAGGGAACTAGATATATTTAGGTTAAAAAGTAGTAAGAACACTGATCTGAACAGTTTTCCATAATAGTGTCCTATTTTCACAGGGTGCTTCAAAATATCTTCACCCTTTCTTTGAAATAAGATATTGTTTCGCCTGTGGGTGTTTGACCGTTTTAAAAAATATATAGGGTCCAGATGGGATTGGAATGGAAATCACAAGTTTTTGGGTTTTATTGACATTATACTTAGGGAATAGGGGAAATGTCTAATAAATAGTTTTTGGTTTTAGGCCGAGTTTTGTTGAGATAACAAAAGTTTAATTGGGGCCGGGAGTTTTATTATGCTCTTTTAAAATTAATGTAATAGTTTTGGCTTCTTGATTTTTGTTTTCTGGGTTTTACGCAGGATTATTCCCAACTGTTTCATTTCAAAATATTATTTGTTGGTGATGGGGTCTCATTAGCCCTTGGACATTTGGTAGTTTTGCTTTGACTGATAGTTGTGGAAAGGGCCCAACTTAATTTTAGATCTCGTGAACACCAGGAATAAGGATCTGAGAATGCATTAAGCAGTAAATTTTTTTTTGATTAGATGTTGTGTGTAAAGACACTTGAGTAGGCCGATTTAGTTTTGCAACGTTCTTATAGGTGAACCTTGAAATTGTTTTCATATTTGTTTTTTTCAAAGGGCACACAAGATAATTCTTTACGGGGTTGAGTGCAAGGTTTAAAACATAGGTTCACATTATTATAGTGGTACAGTAAATGAGTACTCACGCTGTTTGTCTCCTTTAGTAATAATTTTAAACAAATATACTAACATCGTTTGTTTTTTTTTCGAACATAAATATATTTTTTAAACTTTTCCTAAACTGATTGGTTTTTTTTGCAATTACGATTTTCATACCTTATGAATCTTAAGTAAATTTAATTTTCAACATTTTATTTGTATAGTAAATTAATCTTTCTAGCTCATTTACTTTTCACATTGCCACAGTTTTGGGAGAGGAAAGGGAATTGACAACTGTTTGTTTTTAAAGGAAAAGGAAAAAAACTGTTGCATGACAACTCGAATAAGATTTTTCTGGTGTTGATTTTATTAATTTTTTTTTAAGGTTCACTAATAGGAGCTGCAACCCCACTTAAACATTTTTAATTTTTTTTTGAAAATATTTTTTTTAAATATTTTTTTAAATATTTTTTTTAAAAGGGAGACTTGATTTTCTTGTTGGACATTTTTTCCTTGGTGCATAGTAGTACCTTGTCCCTACAATGGTTCTACCAGTTTATTTAAATATTTTTTTTTTCTGAATTAAAATATAATTTCATTTCGAACTCTCGCGTTTTAACAACCTATCATCATTCGTTTAAATTTTTTTTTCTTCTCCCTACTCCAAACCACCTATCAGAGTGGAGTAACTTTTGAAAATTTTAGTGAGTCACTAATTAATTTTTTTTACTATTGGACTACTGTGGTCGACACCAAAAAAAAAAAAAAAATTTTTATTTTTTTTTTTATTTTTTTTTGGACACCTTTCGGTACGATCCTAGGGTCTTCTTGACCATGGTTTGCATCAATTTAGTTAAAGTATTGGGAATTTCATTTTAACGATTATTAGAGAGTTGCAGTCCTACCAAGACGTTATTTGTGTAAATTTTTTATTACCATCGGTAATTTTTTTTTAAATTTTATTAAAATTTTTTTTATTACACACAACATCCTTACTAGTCTAATTCGACGCAATTTCAGCGAGCGGATTTTTTTTTAATTGAGCATATTTTACGATTTCTATAACATGAACATCTGTGCCGACGTTTATTGCGATCACTTATATATTAAGGGATGATGTGACCTTAAGCAATGCATGTTTCGTGTAAACTCAGAGTAGGTAAGCAGGTTAAAGTGGGTTTTGATTTATTCTTTTTAGAAAAAATCATTGTATACGGCGATTTGGGTTTTTTTGAGGAGTTATTAGTGGAGCCGTTCTGCAATAGCAGGAGTATACCCTAGCGTTAACTGTGTACAACAGCTTTGGGATTTTTGTTATAGGTAGTCTGTTGTACGTTCCATTTAGGGATAAATTTACCTACTCGGTTGCTGAGGTAAACAAACATCACTTAACTTTAATTTTAATCCAGTTCAGCTAGGATAAACGCAATTATTTTTTTTTGGTTTTACTCACGCAGGAGTGAAACATAAGACCTAAACACTGCCAAAACTCTTGTCTCTCTTTTATTTTTTTTTTTAACTTTTTTTATGGCTACTTGTTAATTCTAATTTAGGATTTAAGTGGTTATTTCTCTCTGCAGGGTTGGACGTCATAGTTGGTTGTACAAATACTTAACATAAATTATGATTACATTTTTAAATGAAAATAAATTTTATTTTCTTACTGCTCCGGTGTTTTTCGGTTTTGTTCGCGTCTGCCCGTATTTAAGTTTTATATTTTCTACATTTGTGAGAAAATTTATAGTGATTTTCACTGGTGAATTTAAAGTGAACTTTGTGTTTGTTATTGCGTGGTTTAGTTTTTATAATTGGGAGGTATAATTAACAGTTTTAATTAAAGTTTAAAGTTTGAAGATAAAAGGCACTATGGCTATTTCGTTGAGTCGGTTGTCTGACATAAGGTACTTAGTCAAGGACGAATTAATCTATGAGTTAACATGGAGAGGCATAGCCATTGGATCGGTGGAAGAAATGAAACAACAGCTTATGCTGATTAAGCAAAGAGAAAAGACTGATACAAGTATGAGATACCCTCCGTATCCTTTTAAATTTGGCCAAGATGCTTTTAGTTGCATGAAGAAGCTTGATAGTCTGGTACCGTTGGTAGAGAAGTTCTCTGGTACGAGCAAAGGGGGAGAGTTTAGGAAAATCGCTGTAAGGTTGGAACATGTGTTAGCCAGGATAAATAACATGAATCCGTCTAACTTTGAAGAAAGTCAAACCAAAGGCATACTGGTTGCGGAAACCTTGAGTTTGATTGGGAGGTTGCAGAGCCAAGCAACAGATTTATTAAGAGTTGGCGTGAACTCAGATGATGAAGCATCTGAAACCCAATCAACGAGTCGAAGCTCAGATCACTCGACAAATGTTGGCAACATTCCCAGCCAGTCTCAACTCCCGCAACCACAGCACTCGAGCACACAAAGACCAGCTCAACAGCCCACAAATCAACCGTCGGTCATTGCTCCATTGCAAATGCAAGTGCTTACAAACCCAACTCAAACATCAGTACAAGCACCACTCCCTATGCCGATTGAGAATTACGGTACAACAGCTTTTCAGTATCAACAACCGTCTACCGTTCCTTTGAGTCTAGCTGCCCTCCAAAGTAGCATAGCACCAATTGCTCAGTCACGACCATTTTCATGTTCGTCGCCAGTACCAATGTCAAGTGATCCTGGTACTTCATATCACGTTGCACCTGTACCTCCGCATAAGTGGAACATAAAGTTTACAGGCGAGAGGGGTACGATCTCCGTCACCGCATTTTTTGAGAGAGTGGACGAGTTAAGTCAGGCGAGAGGAGTCAGCAAAAAGGTTTTACTGAATTCGGGCATTGATCTTTTTGAAAAGTCAGCTTATACTTTTTACAAAGATGTTCGGAGAGAAGTCCATACGTGGGAACAGCTGGAACAGAGGTTCATGGCAGAATATCTTCCTTCTTCATATGGCGAGAAGCTATTGAAGGAGATTCAAAAACGTAAACAAGGCCCTGGAGAGTCTATAGGGACCTATATTGCTGTCATGAACACATATTTCCAAAGACTTGGCTGTCCTGTTTCCGAAGAGGCGAAATTAGCTATCGTCTTCAGAAATATCGCGGACATCTATAAAAATGGGTTAATTGCTACTGAGGTCAATAGCCTATCACATTTAAAGGATCTGTGTCGTAGAATAGACCAGAGATATGGTTTAGAGGAGGAAAATTTTACACCTAGGAAAAACCAATCTATTGAACCTGACTTGGCCTACGTTGACGTAGGGAGCGACAGTGACGATTTTTCAACAGGGGTTGATGCAATTCAAATATCAGGTGCTGGGACATCGAACCAACAGAATTTAAATCATCCTGCTAATAGATTCGACAGAAATAGGCAGCAGCCAGCAAGCAATTTTGCTGCCAGGGCTGATAGAGATAGACAGCAACCAGCTAGTGGTCAGTCTAGTGTAAATGACAGGGATGTACAACCACAGGGTGTTGGATCTGGTAGGGCGAACAGGGACGTTGTATGTTATAGATGCAACCAAACAGGGCATATGGCAATCGGGTGCGCATTACCTAGAGGCAAACAGTGCTATTCGTGTGGACAAGCAGGGGTAACAGTAAGAGAATGTCGAAATTGTAATCGTCAGGGAAACGGACCCAGGCGCTCGTAGGTGGTCGACCTTCGAGTCAGCCTGAACAAGCATCGACCGATAGGCTAACGTACGTTTTAGATTATGTGATAAGTCATGCTCGTAAAGATGAGAGGCCTTATTTAGAAGTGGATGTGCTCGGAAATAAGTTATTAGGTTTGTTGGATTCCGGGGCTTCACGTACCTTTTTAGGGAATCATGGTTGGTCGATCATCGAGAGGTTTGGTTTTTCACTTGATACGACAAAGAAGACGAGTTGTATTGTGGCAAATGATCAAAGCACGAGTAGTATTGGGACAGTGCAGCTGCCTATGCGAGTTCAAGATAAATTTAGGTTAATAGAGGTCGTCGTCGTTCCTGAGTTGCCGCACACTCTGATTTTGGGATTAGATTTTTGGATTTCGATGGGGATAGTACCGAACTTAAGTACTAATGAGTGGCACTTTGCCGATAATAAAGATGTGATTTGTTCTTTAGAAACACCAGACCAACAAACTACTCTTTCGCCTTATGAATCAGAACGACTAGAGGAATTGGTCGTTAAATATAAGACTATTATGGGTGACTCACTGGGATGTACCGACAGGGTAGAGCATAAGATTACAACAGATGCAGCACCGATAAGACAACGTTCATATAAGGTCTCACCGGTCATTCAGAAACTTATTGATGACGAAATCGACGAAATGCTGAAAATGGATGTGATAGAACGTAGTAGTAGTTCATGGGCTTCACCAGTGGTAATGGTACAAAAGAAAAACACAAAGAAATATCGTTTCTGTGTAGACTACCGCAAATTGAACTCAGTGACGGCGCGTGATAGTTATCCTTTACCACTCGTATCCGAGACTCTTGACAAATTGAAAGATGCTAAGTACTTGTCAACTTTAGATATTAAGAGTGCTTATTGGCAAGTACCAATGGAAGAATCATCGAAGCCACTAACAGCATTCATCTGTCGACGAGGTCTCTTCCAATTTAAGCGGTTACCATTTGGTCTTCATAATGCACCTGCAACTTGGCAGAGACTCATAGATAGCATCATAGGAAACGATTTAGACCCCTACGTGTACGTATATCTCGATGACCTCGTAATTGTCACACAGAGCTTTTCTGAACATCTTAGAATTCTTGAGGAAGTCCTACGAAGATTGCAGAATGCAAAGATAACGGTAAGTTGGGAGAAATGCCAACTGTGTAGGCCAGAAATGACTTATTTAGGTTTCGTAGTGGACCGTCGAGGCATCCGAGTTGACCCTAATAAAATTAGAGCCATGTTAGAGCTCCAGAGGCCAAGAACTGTCAGAGAAGTTCGTAGAGTTGTAGGTACAATATCCTGGTATAGACGTTTCATAGAGAATTTTTCAGCGATAATAGCTCCAATTACAGCTCTAACTAAGAAAAATCAAAAGTTCGATTGGACTGCAGACTGCGAAAAAGCATTTATTAAGATTAAGGAACTTTTAGTGACTGCACCGATTCTTACATGTCCAGATTATAGCAAGGAATTTGTCATTCAAACAGACGCATCAGGATATGGAATAGGAGCATGTTTAACGCAGCCTTATCCTGAAGGAGACAAAGTCATATGCTATTTGAGTCGATCTTTGACTAAGCAAGAACGTGTTTACACGACCACCGAGCGAGAATGTTTGGCATTGGTTTGGGCGATAGAGAAGCTCCGGCCTTATATTGAGGGGATCTCGTTTAAGGTCATAACAGATCATTTTAGTTTAAAATGGCTTCATAGCTTAAAAGAGCCCAGTGGAAGACTTGCTCGTTGGTCTGTAAAACTGCAGCAATATGATTTTGAAGTAATCCATCGGAGAGGGAAAGATTTAGTTGTCCCGGACATGTTGTCTCGTGCAGTACCTATGATTGATACAATTTCGCAGCCCAGAGATGTTTCAACAGCAATTAAAGATCGATGGTACCAAAAGATGATAAAGAGGGTCGTAGAATCACCGTTAAAATTTATGAACTGGAGATACACTGATAATAAGTTGTATAAATATGTCAAACAAGAATACCCTCAACTTTCACCATCTAACGAATATTGGAAAGAGGTAGTCCCCAAAGATCATAGACGTAGAATTATTGGAGAAGCTCACGATCCTCCTACCGCAGGACATATGGGTGTGTATAAAACCTTCCACAGACTGGCAGAAAAATATTATTGGCCAAAAATGCGCCAGGACGTGGCAACTTTTGTAAAGAAATGCTTTGTCTGTGCAGCTCATAAAGGTGATACACAAGGTGTATCTGATCAGATGATATCTCACCCAAAACCAACTCGTCCTTGGGAAATTATTTCGACTGATTTATGTGGACCTCTACCTCGTTCAACAAAGGGTAATTGCTGGATTCTTGTCGTGACGGACTATTTAAGTAAGTTTTCCTTAGTTTTTCCAATGCGAACAGCCCCTACTCAAGCAGTTGTCAAGCATCTTGAGGAGCAAGTATTTATGGTCTTCGGAGTACCCCGTTTGATACTTTGTGATAATGGCCCTCAGTACAAGAGTAACGAGTTTAAGCGTTTTGCTGAGAGTTATCAGGTGAAAATTCAGTATAATCCGTATTATCACCCCAGAGCAAATCCAACAGAAAGGACGAATCGCACGTTAAAAACCATGTTATGTTGTTATGTGAAAGACAACCACAGGAAGTGGGACGAACAAATACATAAACTTGCCTGCGCGATTCGTACTGCAACCCATGAGACAACCAGGATGTCTCCTTTCTTTGTTAATTTTGGTAGAAATATGTGTCTGTCAGGAAAAGATTACTCCAACCCAGTGTTGTTATCTGAAGAGAATGGTGTACAATCTGCAGCTGAAAGTAAGAACGAAGGTTTCCGGAAGCTCTATGCGGATGTTAAGAGAAGGTTAGAGGTGGCTGGAGAGAAAAACGTAGTTCAGTATAATTTGCGTACAAGGGTACCCAACTTTGTTGTGGGTCAGCGTGTTTGGAAGAAGAATTATGTTTTGTCAGATGCTGCGAAGTTTTTCTCGAAGAAGTTAGCACCGAAATTCGTTGGTCCTTATGTGATTAGGAATAAAATTTCTCCATGGATATTTGAGCTTCAGGAACCATCGGGTAAAGTACTGCCAGGGAGTTGGCATGCCAAAGACCTTAAGTCGGCAGCGGACCTCTCCGATTAACCTTTTTAGGTTAATCGTCTTGAAGTTGGGGGGGGATTATGTAACGTGTCATTTTTTCGTTTAAAGCAGCGTTACATATTTGTTTATTTAGGTAAATAATCAAGGCTCTTTGATTCGTCTTTCTGTACACAAGTAAGGGTATTTTATAGAGCTAGGTTTGGAGGTTATATAGGGTCTAGGAAGTTACCTTAAAAGGAGGCATTCCATCGAATTACTGTGGACACTACGCACATCGCATTATCTGGACATCGTAATTGGAATTTAAGATCACAGGCTTCGGGAGAATCACATAAAAATTTTGATTGTTTTGTTTTTATCTGTGGAATTTTCTGATGCTCTTTGACGCTCATAAAGTTAAACAGCTGTTATGCTGGGGAATGGCGGCGTTGCCGCATCACAAATGGTTTCAGTAACAGGAAGGAAACATTTAGATGAACATTTCATTCCCTTACGTTTATTTCGAGGATATTGGGACAATCCGAACCCCATATTCTTCACGGATTAGCTAGTTTTGATAGCACGAAAACATATTTAGGTTCACGGTTTGACCAGTAACAACCGAGGCTCCGCCACTTTGATATCTTTATTAATTTGATAGGGAAAGGATAAAATAAATACGAGTTATGCACTGTTGTAAATGGGAGATAAACGAGGGATAAAAACCAAGACTAAAAGAATAAACGAAATCGTGTGAGTTAACACCTGAACACTCTTGTGCCTTTAAGCAATAGTTCAGTGTGTATTTTTGGGTTCAGGTTCAGAAACAACTTTGTTACTGTAGAAATGTTTTACAAAAATGGCGTTAAACCATATGAATATTAGAGAAAACATTTATAAAGAGCGAAGGAAACTTTTGACGAAGACTGTAACTGGAGTGCAACTAAATTCTGCGCTCAGTATAGCTTTACTCATATGGGAATTGGTTGAGTGTTCGAATATTAATAATGTGTATGGAGGGTGTCTCGACGTCCTTGTTATAAAAATTTCAACCGTGGAAATAGATCCGACAACACCTCAAGTTTTGTTTTACGTACTTCCTATCCCCTTGGTCGGTGCTGCCCCCTATATACCTGTATAGAACTATGCGGTATCTCCTCATTGGTTACTTTGAAAACCCCGGGTTTTTCTTCCAGGCTTGCCACTGAATGTAGAGATTTATTTTTGGCGGAAAAGTTTTTTATAAATAGGTTTGCATCCTTTATTTGAATTTAACCGGGAAGATTAGGTTGGTACTATTGCGTTTTACCGTCCCCACTCCCCACCAAATTTACAAAACGGTTTCCGGCCACTGCATTATTCTGGTATTCTCGACTAAGTGCTTTGTCTCTCTTTGCTAACAAATTTGGTTGGGTCGACAACAGTTTCTGGGATCGCCTTTGTTTTTGGTGATTGGCACTACAGCGATTGTAGGAGATATCCCAGAAACTGTGGAAGTGAGTCCGTCGTGTCTAGGCAATCTGGAGTGACGCTCGCACCCTGTTTTGAGGGGAATTTAAGTCGGCCACGCCATTTTGTACGGGGAAAGAGCAGCGGTAAGTTCGATTTTATTTTTTTTCATTTTTTTTATTATTTGAGTACTCTTCAAGATAATATTTGCCTCCCAAATTGTAATTATTTTTTCGTGGGAAATGTACTTTTTTTGACAAAAGACGTGGGGAATTGTTGGCGTTTTTTTTATATTTTTCATTTAACCACGTGTTGGATAAAAACTATATATTGTTTTTCTCCTTTGTCTACAGCCCGTCCATTCCACCGACATTTGGGGCTGGACGCTGGTGTGAAGCCAGGTGTAGCCAGTTGTACCCTGGGAAAGGTACGTTAGAGTTATTTTAGTTCATCTGTTTAAATTTGCTTTATTTTATTGAGTCGACATGGGGTTCTCGATTTAAGTTACTGTGTAGGGGAACTTCGTGCAAAATTGACGAATTCCAGGAAACTGAAACATTTCATTTTCCACAGGGTTCTACGCTCGGGCAAGTGTCCCACAACCTTTTTTACGCTCGGGCAAGGAACCATCAACACTCAAGACCATGTGCTGCCCTAGCGTGATGTGCTAAGCGGCAGTAGGGGAGGCGCGGGCAAGCCGGAACAGCAGGAGTATGTCGGGAAACCTACAACACCTCCAGGTTTACCAAATAAACACCTATAATTATTAAATAATCAAGGACCAAGGTAGGAGCGAGCCTTAACTATAATTTTTTTCTCATATATAATTTTTTTAATATAATTTAGACTTAATCTTTTCATATACAAGCTTTCACAGTATAATTTCAACATTTCTTGTAAACGCAAGATAAGGTATGACGTCATAACCCTGGTTTTGCGGCATATTTACTACATTGACTTGTTTTCCTTCATTTCATTTATTTAAGATAGTTTTACTGTCAAATTTGAAGTGCCTTGCTATTTTGGCCCTGACTTGTTTGGTATTTTTCTCAAGTTTTACAATCAAAATATACAAGATGAACTAAATTTCTTTGTTATTTGTACAATCCAGTGAACCAACTTTGCGGAGACAAAAGAGAGATGAGATTATATTTTTTATGTAGCGGTTTCGTTAAACATTTTTACCTCATGGGGTGGATCTCGGACTGGGTTGCTGTCTGTCTCATTCGACCTAGCGTAGAATGATGACAGCGGATATTTGGTCCAGATCTCCCCTATGACAGAATAATTTTGGAAGTATATTTATTTTTTTTTTCAATCATTTATGTAACCGAGTCTCACACTACTGACTCAGAGGTAGGTACACTATGACCTGTTAAAGGAGTCCATCTACCTGTAAAGTGCTCCTAGTTTTGTCATCTTAATTCAATCTTTTAGAATTTTATTCTGTTTATTTTTTTTGGTTTTTTTTAATTACACAAATATTCTGGAAGCCTCGGAAGTAGGTGGAATTTCATTGTTTGGCTACAACATTTGGGTTGAACTGTATTTTATTTAAGATCTTCTTTGTAAAACATTGATATTAAATAATGTGGCGCACTTAAAATTTTCTTATTTCTGAACCCCCCCTTCTCCACTGTATAAAAGTTACCGGGCATATCAATGTTTTACCTAGCTGGAAAATACAGTTCTGCTTCCAGATATTTGTTTAATTATTCAGTGGGTTTCAGTGTCACAAAATGGCGGCGACGTCTTTAAGCTGCCACAAATGTCACACAACTTTTTTTAAGGCCACAAATTGGCGCCCACATTTTTTTATTTTATTTTTTTAAGGCCACAATCTAAGCATAAACAGTATTAAAAAGTGAATGCTTGGTCTGGTATTATTGAAAACCAGTTAGTGTTTCATATTTTCATCCACGAATATTTAAATGGCTAAAGATATTTTAATTTTCTAGCCGAACAATTACCACTAATACTAGATTTGGAGATTTAGGAAGTGTCGCTAGATGCTCAAGCTAATAATATGATAGCGCCTCATATTAATAAACGCGTTTGTGACCTATTAACCGAAAAGTTTGGAAATCGTTGGATTGGTATATTTGGACTACAGCCATAGCCACCTCGCTCCCCCGATCTCAATCCCTTGGATTTTTACTTTGGGGACATTTTATCGGTTTCCATTAATAATATTTAATAGTTATTGCAAATAATTATTGACGGAATAAATCATATTAAAAAGATTCTAGGACTTTTCCAAAGGATTATATATAACTGGCTTAGAAGGTTGCAGGCATGTATCGAAGCTGCTGGATGACACTTTCTGTAATTTTTTTGATAAGTTTACCATCTGTGTTGAAGTAATATCAGCTTTTCTTTTCTTTAACTAGAGATTAAAAGGTGCTGGTGAAGTTTGCTTGTTGATTTTTCTGTATAAATTAATGCAACACAGTATTTGTAATTTTTATAAATTTTAACAATATAAGTCAGTATATATTTAACATACAAATTGTTTTAAATTTGTCAAACACTTATAGGTAAATTAAAGTAGGTAGACAAGTAGCACTTCTTATATATGGGTTAAAATAACACCACTTTTAATAGTCACAGCGGCAGATACTAACTACACAGTGTGAAGAAATTTAGAGTTTTATTTTTCGTGTTAAGAGTTATGTGTTTATTATTATTTATGATACTTTTACACACAGTCAGTGTTTTTTATTACTTCAAAAAAACATAGGGGTTAATAGCGAGACATATTATTTACTACCGGGTTGCACGTATATACTTTTATGGCAAAAGTAATGTTAGTACATTTTTTATACAAGTCTCTTGTGTGTCGTCCTTTCGGGTAACCGGGAAAGTGGAGCTTTGCCTTGTGTGAGCTTCTCAATGAATGAATGAACCGGTTCAAAGATCCGGATCTTTATGCTGAGCCGTGAGAACCGACTCTCGGATTTTCAAAAAGCCGGTTCGCGGATCCGCGATCTGTGAGTCTGTGATGATTTGACGATTGAAAAAGCGTTCGAATATTCACGAACTCTTCCGACTACAGAACTCCCAACTGAACCGCAGTTCAAACCGCTCGAAAAGCGACCGAAGAGTTCCGAGAACCGTTGAATGCATTGAATCGCACGAATCGCAAACACATACAACTCTGAAGGGAGGCTGCGTAAAGAGCACGTTGACAACTTTTATTTAAAATCTTTATTTTTTACGGCACAATTTTATGATAATTTATTTACTTAATTACTTGAAAACAAAAGGACGAGTTTCTTGATATTTCGTTGATGGTCGATCAGATGATTCATAACTACAATGGCTTTGTTATAGTTTTCTAGCTTGCTTGATCAATAATCTGAATAATGCAGTTCAGCATAGAATTCACAGAGAGCGCCACGTATCCCATTTGCGGCGAGCGGCAAAAGCCAAGGCCAAGAGCGCAAATTGACAGCGAAGCGGAGAAACGAACGCAGAAAACACTATCGTCATAAATTAGAGAGATCCGGATCCGCGAGCCGATTCAGTGAGTCGGCTCTTTGTACTGACCCGGATCCGTTGAGCCGGATCTCAAAAACGACCTGGATTGCCCACCACTAGAACTGGTTTGAAACGAAACGGCTAGGTGAACGGTTTTCAGACTTAACCGACGACCACACCCTTATGCGCGCGCTTCACGCCGTGTCGTATTGAGTATATTAGCTTTGTTCAATGACGTCGTCCGACAGTCATAAAACCGTCCGAAGAATCCAAGAGCGCACGTAATGCAGTACGAAGACTGTTTTGAAACGGTTTTGGTTAGATGGACGACGATCGATTTACTTCAGGCTTGTGATCATATGCGAGACGTGACTAAAAGAAAGGGTGGATTTCGTGGTCTCTCGTAAAGATAGATCGAAGGCAACGTATGAATTCGAGAGCACGAAATTAAAGTTGCACACAGAAATGATTACACAATTACATAGGCTTATCATAATACATTTTTATTTTGACCTTTAAAATGCAGTTAAAATTACATTAATTTAATTTATATTTACAAACTATAAACCACTACAAACTGCCTAATAAACTAAATATACCAAAAATAATTTGTGAAATTACCTACCTATTATAGAAATCCTTAATATTCACAAAGTTTTTGTGATTTTATTCATTTTTAGGAAATAGAGATCGGGATACTTCTAAGAAGGTAGGAAAATCACAATTTGTAGCTTGTAAATTGGTAGGTATATATAGTTAATGACCTTAATGTCGATGCCTTAAAGCGAAGTCGTTTGTTCTTCCGCCAAATCTGGTGTAAAATTTCACATCCGGTTTTACCCCTCTCCTTTTAACTTCTAGTTCACAGGACACCAGGATTTGCCGCGATTAGGGTAAACCATTATATTTCATCATCCAATAACCTGCTAAACTAGTTTTTCTTTTTCTAAGCAGGCTACGCTATGGTCAGTATAGTTTTTTTCCATGAGGTATACCTACAAGATTTCCCGTGGTAATAAAAATTAAGAGGCTCTTGAAAAAAATCAACAGATGCTACAGATGTAGCACAATGTTTCTTTGGAAATTTAAAATATATTTTTATATTTGCGTGGAGTGTGCTAACCCAAGTAACATTTCTTTATTTATAGAAGAAGCTAAAAGGTTGCTAGCGCCTTTCCTTAAAACCATTAGTTTCAATGTTTGGTTGCTAGCACGTTCCCATTACCCTTATATACCCCTTAGACCTCCTAAATGGGACTCCCCAATTGGTGGTGGCAACCTATGTATTAAACTCACTATAAAACCATAAGAAATAAACTCCAGCTTCGCCCTCTAGCGGTTCCACCAGTATAGAACCTTTTAGAGCCTAAAGCTATTATGTCAGGTTCTAAAAGCAACTCAGAAACGTCCTCTATCCTATTATAAAACTAGATTTGGTAATTTGGTATCCTGGCGATTCTGTTGAATACCATAATACCTTTAGAGTAAAGAAGTTTTCCTGTAAAAGCTATGGCGATATTTTAGATTCACAATGGCTATATAAAATAATTTAGATCACAAAATTGCCAAAAATGTCAGAGTCCCAAAATTATTTTATCACATAAAAATATACCGAGTTTGTCGTTTTGTTGATGATCAAATTGCCTGCCAGATTTATTTTTCTGATAAAATCGTATCTGAAAAGCTCTCAAAACAAGCGCGCCAGCTCAAGAATGCTTTTTAATAGTTTTTTGATAACAAAATAACAAATATTCAAATTTTTAAAAAAATCATTTACACTATTCACCATTAAAAAAGTCTGTTTGGTTTACATAAATCAAAATTAAACTAAAATTATTGTTAAAAAACACTGCTAAAACGACTAGATAAATATTTTCTCTTTACAATATTTTTTAAATAAATTTATATACGCCATTATGGTTTTATAGTGGTCACTTGGTTTTATTTGTTACTGAATCGCAAAAAGAATTTTTGAGTGCCCTTATGAAACCAACAAAAAAGAACAATGTAAACATAGTCAACATAACCTCACTTAAATTTTTTGTATTTGTTTTTAAAGTGTTTAAATTCGTATAATTCAACACTTTTAAATGTTTTTTATCGTGCAATTTCGACACAATCGAGAGGGCCAGTGCAATGATATTCGTGTTGCCTGCAGGTTGGAGGGCAACCTCTTATATTGGCCGTCTAAATAGACCTTATCTAGGCCTGGGTGTCCTACCCAGGAGGACGGAAACTCAACAATTATTAATTATTGGGCTTTAAATAATCCATCTTACAATAGGGAGGTAATAATCTGTACCTAGGTATATCTATTATTTTTACAAGAAATACCTAAAAAAATAAAACACGTAAGTATTTACTTACTTCTGTTAGAACCCTTAAGGAAACAAGGTTTTATATGGCCGCCTATTTAAATAATATTTAATATACAGCTATGGGTAACTATAAATACAAAAGAATTAAGTTTACCTTTAAGCCTTCCTATAAAACCTTTTTAAAATGCCTAAAAGTAATGGCAAAAATCAAGTCTAAAGTTTATATTTACCACTCTTAAAAACCTTAAGGAAACTAGGTTCTATTTGGCCGCCTATCTAATCATATTTACTTTTAAACTACTGGTAACTATAAAAACAAAAGGATATAAGATAAGCTTTTAGCTCTATTATAAAACACTTTTGTGATGACCTAAAGTAATGAAAAAAACTAAATGATCAAAGTTTATATTTATTTCTTTTTAAAACCTTTAGGTAAAATGGTTTTATAAGACCATCTTTATAAATCAGAAATCAATAAAACCAAAAGTATCTAAAAGGAACAGAAGGAATATCAGTTTTATTATACTCCCTTTATAAATCACTTTTTGGTTGTATAACACCCCTTTAAGTAATTGGCAATATAAATTACCTTTATGTAGCCAAATTGATCCTAAAACCCATAACAGCACCCTCTAAATAACCTTGGAACCAAATTTATAAAACCTTGAGTGGTAATAATGTTACTTGGGAATGGACTAGAGGGGTATCAGATCCGTCATGGACTGATTTATTTTACGGTACATTTTCAAAGCCGGAATAAACCTACATCATTTTCCTCTGTTTTCCTAAACACCACACGTGACCGCGAATCGACGCATGCCTTTTAGAGATAGAAAAGGGTACAACAGCAAGTTTATAGCAGTGTTCCATCAGGACGTTCCACAGTCATAAAACCGTCCGAAAAATTCCAAAGCGCGCGCAATGCAGTTTTGTTGTTAGTCTATGTTAATATTTTCCTGAAAAGCTTATAAATTACATAGAGGGGTGTTATAGGTCGATAGTTTTTTAGGTCTGCTCTATCGCCTTTCTTGTGTAGAATAATGGTTATGAATTATTTTCAGTTGTTTGGGATTATCCTTTCTTTTAGTATTTTATTTTTGAGAATATGGAGTGTATTAACTATAATTTTACCACCGTACTTGAGCATTTCTCCCGTTACTCCGTCTTTTCCAGCTGATTTGTTCTTTTTCATTTTCTTTAACGCTCTTTTTATTTCTGCTTTGCTTATTTCAGGTTATAGCTCTGAGTTTATGTTCTTTATTTTGTTTGGAGATCTAATCCTAATCTATCTAAAATTCTCATGAGGTTTTCTCAGAAACAGTCATAGAAAATTTTTGAAAGCAGTCTGTGACTCGCATAAAAATTCCACAAAAGAATAAATCTGAATGTTATTTTATCCGGATCGCAAATTTCTCTGGGAATGAAAATAGAGTTGGCACTACTGGTTGGATTTATTAAATAAAATATTCAAAGTGTCAACTCTTTTAAAGGAGTTATACATAAAGTGTCAGAAGTTTATTTTTCCTTGGATTGGGGCTGTAAACTTTTTTAAGGATTTTTAAAAGTTTGGTGGCTTAGGACTGTCAAAAAATAATGCTTTGGGACAAAAAAATTTCTTGCAGGGCAGTTACTTAAATTAAATATCGCACCCCCGCTAAAAAATAGTAACAACTCAAAAACATTGTTTTGACAAAATCGCTGTTAAAGAATTTAGTTCACTAGAGAGATTCATTTTTCACTTACATGACAAATTACGAGTTAACATGTTATTTTATATCAACAGGAACCTATTAGCTCAATGTAATTGGTTCAGTATATTTCTCAGAAAAAATGATTTTTGTCGTTTTTAGTTAAAAAAAAAGACAAAAACCCGATATTGTGACACTTTTTTAGAACAAGGTATCATGACGTTGTAAATCAGGATGTAACGCAGGATGGTTAATAATATAAAAAAAGAAAACAAATAAAGAAGAAACTTTGTATTTATTTTTACAACGAGTAATAAAATGCTGAATAACAACTGGGAATGTGATTATTCTCTAATAAATTCAAAAGATTTTTTTCTTATTCTCCTTAATTCTAAGTACACTGAACAATTCGAAAAAACAGTCACACCACAAAAAAGAACAGTATTTTACTTGTTATATGGGTCAGATTTAACCAATACTTCACACGAAAACCTTCACAACTCGAAATGTGACTCTTTTCAGGATGAAACTCCACGTTCACGCTGTTATAAAGTCAAAAGTGACACTGTAAAGGAACGCATCCTCAGCTATACTGGACAAAATAAAAGAGTCATATCGCCATTTCGCGGTGAATTGTCGAAACATAAATGTGACGCTTTTATGGAAGAAAGTACAAGTTATTTTGATGATGGCGGCAGGTTTCTCTCAATAAGGGCGATTTTTGAGTTGTGACTCTTTTTTAGCGGGTGTGCGATATGTTCTTACAAGGGTTGTCCTTTAAGTTTTGCATATATTGCTGGAATAAAACAGTAGACAACTTTTAGAGACTTTGTTGTTTCTCGACATGCGCTCAAACCAGTTTTCAAAGCTGTAATTCCACTCATTTGTTGGTACTCCCAAAATTGCATTCTTGAAGGCGTCGACTGCTTCCTCTGGGTATTGAAATCTTTGACCACGCAGTCCATTCTTAATTTTC
>OY755042.1:8198838-8276276 GCA_963576565.1 Aspidapion aeneum | reverse complement strand
ACAAAGTTCCTCACAATCTGTTGGAAAGCAAATTAGAACATTTTGAAGTATGTGGACAACTGTTGGTGTTAATTAAAGATCCAAGTAAAGATCTATTACATGGAAGGTTCTATAAATAGTACATCCTGTTACTATTGGAGTGGTCGAAGGGTCTGTACTAGGTCCATTGCCCTTCACCTCTTATCTGTTGGTCTTGTCAATCTTATTGAAACAAGGATGAAAAATTTTGCTGATGATGGTAAACTCTCTCAAAAATCTTTAAAAAATGTATGTGTTGTTGTTATAATTTAGTTTTTAGATGGTGGGAAATAAAAAATTCCCTACTGAAACCACTGTTGCAGCTTGTGCATGGGGTCTTTACAAAAAAAAATTTTTAGCTCACACATATACTAAACTATAGTAGTGTGAGCTATGGTGATCCTAATTTTTTTGAGAAAAAAAAGTTGCTCCGATTTCAAAAATTTTTATATATCTTTGCGTTTCAGATGATTTTGAAACTTTTTTGTTGCGCCGTCTGTCAGTCTGTCTGTCTGTATGTCTGTCTGTAACGACCAACGCGCATAACTCAAAAACCGCTTGCCCGATTTCAATGAAATTTGGTACCTAGGCTGGGTCTTGGGTCGAGATGGTCCCATTTAAAAATGAACAAAATCCACCGAACACAAGCCAACTAAAAGGGTGGGGGTAGATTTTAAAAATTAGAGTTTATGTGAAAATATGGCGTGTGTGATATCAAACGAGAGGTAATTGAGTTTAGAGTTAAACAAAATATATTTTAGTTTTTTTTAAGGGTGGGGGTAGATTTCAAAAATTACGGTTTACGTAAAAATATGGCGTGTGTGGTATCAAACGAAAGGTAATTTAGTCTGGGGTTGAATAAAATTTATTTTAGTTTTTAGCTATATCAGCTCACATGTACGCTATAACTATAGTAGATACCTAGTGTGAGCTTAGGGGCCCATATATTGGCAGAGTATTTTAGTCTGTTTTTAAGGTTTATAAAATATCATTTTTGAGGAAAAATAAGAAAGTAAAAAAGTTTGTTTTTTTTTACCCACATATTTTTTCAAAATAAACTTTCCTGATTTCTTTCCTGGGATCCTAGAGGGTGTTTAACTAAACCGAACCGGTTTGGTTTGGTTGGGTTTGGTTTTACAGCCTGTAGGATCCCGGGAAACATTTCAGGAAAGTTTTTTTTTGAAAATATATGTTAGAAAGAGACCCTATAGTTGAACCGGTTCGGTTCGATTTAGTTGCACACCCTCTAGGACTCCGAAAAAGAAATCAGGAAAGTTTTTTTTTTTTTGAAAAAACTATGTAATAGCGATATTTTGAAACGCGCTATTTTCGATCTTTTGTACTTTCGATCTTTTGTACTTTCGATCTTTTGTCTTTCGATCTTTTGTCTTTCGATCTTTTGCTTTTTCGATCTTTTGTTTTTCGATCTTTTGTACTTTTGATCTTTTGTTTTTCGATCTTTTGTGGTTTCGATCTTTTGTCTTTTCGACCTTTTGTATTTCGATTTTTGTCTTTTCGATCTTTTGTTTTTTGATCTTTTGTATTCAATCCAAGGCCAACATAAAAATAGAGGCCACGACCCTGAAAAAATCAGCTGTTCTCCCGGGGCTGACTTTTACATTGCGTCTTATGGGAGGTCAGACGTTTTTTTATGATATTTTCAAAATGGCACTACAGATTTCCGCAAAATTTTACTGAAATATTCTCAGACACCATCCCGATATTCCACCAAAGGTTTGTAAGAAAGCAACATGATTAAGAGGTTAAAATCTTCAAGATTTAGCATTCCTTATTTTGAATTCAAATTACCCGCCATGTACCACATGCCAACTGTTATATTTGACCTGTATTTGACTTTGTCATATGTGATTGTCACATTCGCTTCTGCTTTAAACTTAATTTTTGTGTGAGCTAATGAAGCGGCTATGGAAAATTGTTCTGCCAGAATAAAGTAAAAACAATCTCAAAAACGGCTTTATTTAAAAAAAAATCAAATATCCATGAACCGTCATTCCAACTTTAATATTTTAAAGACAATCAGCTGTGTCGTAACGTGACCATCAAAAAAAAATCAGCCCCGGATGTGACGTCAACAAAGTGGAGGATCGTGGCCCGTCCATTTTGATAGCCCTGTTCAATCTTTTGTTTTTCGATCTTTTGTTTTTCGATCTTTTGTCTTTCGATCTTTGTTCCTCCACCCCCATTATACATATAGGCATGAATAATTTATTTCTTTACTGGGTGAGCCCGCCTTTAAACCCACATGATATAAAAAAAATAAAGCCGTGCAAAAAACGACAAGTCAAAAAAGCATGAAAAAAAGTCTAAAAAACCGCGAGTACCAAATGCGCGAGTAACAAAAGCACGTTGTATCAAAACCTCGTGCTATGGTACCGCGCTTTTATTACTCGCTCTTTTGTTACATCGCGCTTTCTTTATAGTGCCCAAAATTTACTGCTCTTTTGTTTACTGTGGTAATTTCTTTTTCTAGAAATAAAAGTTTAATATTTTTTTTAGTGGAAATCCGAATTAGAACAAATCCTTGATGTTGCCTTAGCTGATTCTGAACTATGGGTTGCCATGATTGCAGAAGCCTTAAAAACTTACCCCTCATCAAGTTCCTTAAATACAGAAATCACTGATGTTGATGAAGTTAGGACTATCTTCTCTGATCTGTTAAATGATTTAAGAAAGCATGTCAGGAAGCAGAATGAACATACAATTTTACCCATGGAGTGCCACTACTTGAATAAGGATGCATTGGTATCAGTGGTAAGCTTAGTATTTATTTATTGATAGACAAAATTTCTATTTTAAAAAGAAATGACCTATTACATAAAAGTATTATTAAATAGTAGATACTTAGTTCAAAAACATTTCATGTAAAAAAAGCCCAGTACGCGAAAATGGCATTCCGTAAAAAGAATTGAGATAAAAGTAAAGCCAAATTCTCCAATACAAATTTCAAAATGAGAGGTTCTTACTAGTTTGGAAATGTTTTTTTAAACTTTGCTATTACTAAGAGTCATTTACAGCCGTAATAGCCAAGTTTACAAAAATATTTCCAAACTAGTAAGAACCTTTCATTTTGAAATTTGTATTGGAGAACTTGGCTTTACTTTTATCTCAATTCTTTTTACGGAATGCCATTTTCGCGTACTTGGCTTTTTTTTACATGAAATGTTTTTGTTATGATTTCACTTCTTTTTTAAAGGAATTGGATAATACTACATTTTTAAAGTAGTAAAATATGCGGAATATTGTTCAAAACTTTTGCAATGGCTTACTTAAATTTTTGAGGTTTTTAAATTTTTTTCCATGGTTTTATCGTAGTTCCTATCAGCCTTCCAAAGCTCAGCTCTCTAGCGTTTCTGAAAGTGCTCAATGTTACTTTTACATAACTTTACATGTATAGGGGAGGGAAATAAATTAAAATTGTCGTGTTTTTAAATTTTGTCCTATAGTTTTATCATAGTTCCTATCAGTCTTTCAATGCTCAGCTCTCTAGCGTTTCTGGAAGTGGAAACTGTTACCTTTACATAACTTTACATTTATAGGGGAGGAGAGTAAATGAAAATATTGGACTTTTTAAATTTTTTCCCATGGTTTTATCATAATTTCTATCAGCATTCCAATGCTCAGCTCTCTAGCGTTTTTGGAAGTGGGCAATGTTAGTTTTATATAAATTTACATTTATAGGAGAGGGAAGTAAATTAAAATGTTGGTGTTTTTAATTTTTTTCTATAACTTTATCATAGTTACTATCGGTCTTCCAAAGCTCAGCTCTCTAGCATGTCTGGAAGTAGGCAATGTTAATTTTACTTAACTTTACATTTATAGGGGACGGAAGTAAATTAGAATTTTGGGGTGTTTTAATTTTTTCCTATAGTTTTATCATAGTTCCTATCAGTCTGCCAAAGCTCGACTCTCTAGCATTACTGGAAGTGGCCATGCTACTTTTACATAACTTTAAATGTATAAGGGAGGGGAGTAAATTAAAATTTTGGGTTTTTTTGATTTTTCCCTATAGTTTTATTATAGTTCCTATCAGTCTGCCAAAGCTCAACTCTCTAGCATTTCTAGAAGTGGGCGATGCTACTTTTACATAACTTTAAATGTATAGGGGAGGGGAGTAAATTAAAATTTTGGGGTTTTTTGATTTTTTCCAGGGGTTTGGTCATAATTTCTATCAGTCTGCCAAATTTCAGCTTTGTAGCATGTCTGGAAGTACAGTAGAATATTGATGATCTATACATGAGTGAGTGAGTGGCAATTTCGACGTTTTTTGAAATTTCGTAACTACTTTACTACTTTATGGAATTCCATGAAACTTGAAGGGGTTGTTAACTCCATGGAGGTCTACGACTGTGCAAAGTTTGAGATTCGTAGCTCATTCCGAAGTAGAGTTTTATGTAGGTCAAATATCGGCTGAAATGTTTCAAGAAAAGATGGTTACGGCGCGCGAACTTGGAGAGGCACTGCCGTGCCCTCAGATTACCTAACCTAAGAGAATTAAACATAAAATGCAAATAAAAATTATAACAAGAAAGTTAAGGCTATGGAACCTGGGAAAGCTCCCTGAAAAACTGTTTTTCCGGGCCAATAAAATAAAGATTGTTAAAAGAATGAGTGTCTCTCATAGTTTATTTTTGTGAGGATAGACAATCAATTAGTGAAGTACAGACCAAGCCACAATTGACGTATAGTCTCACAAGTTGATGGATACTTGGCCGATGTTGGGCGGCAAGACATCAAACATTTTCGGTGCATGTCGCTTGTGTCCGTGTTTTCAAGTTGAAATGGGAAACATCACTCTGCCTTTAGCACTATTCTTGATATTCCCAGAAATGTAGTGAAAAAGAGAAATTTCTCTTGGTAAAATTTTATATTAGTCTAAGCTAGTTTTAAAATATAATGTACAAAAAAAATACAATTCATTTACTTTTTAAAGATGGCGGCGAAAAAAGTAAAGAAAAAGCATTTTTTTTCCGGGGGATAACGAATAAACCGGACAAAACAAGACATCTAGTTAAGAAAAGCACAGATTTTTTAAATGTCAGACACCAGGTGATTGACCATATTTTACTTAATAGCTATCTTCGTTAAATGAAAAAGAAAATCTCTGTCTTTCTCTACTAATTTTTAATTTTCGAGGAAGACAGAGATTTTCTTTTTCATTCCTTGGAACCTCTACAGAAAGTTATGGAGTACTTCTTCATATTTTCGTTAATATTAGGGACTTATTGGAATAAAGGCATGCAATAATAGTGTCAGGCAGTATTTTGGCAAGTTTTCATTGCAGTCTGACAGTTGATCTTTTAGAATTGACATAAAAAAGTCGAATTTAATAATAGGTCGTTTGAGGTGACAGTATTCGTATAGTAAACAAAATCCTTATGTTGAAAGATTACCTGTGATATTCCAATGTAAAACTGTTAAAATACGGCCTGGCACTATTTAAAATAGGCTTTATTCCAATAAGTCGCCGGTCTATAAAGAAAAAAGACATTTCGTCACAGTGCAACCAGACCGCACATTGTACATAAAAATAAAATTTTTCTTACCAACAATGACAGTCAAAATGCTACCCTAGTCTTAAGGACATGTCACTCTAAAAATTCCTGGCACTTGTTTTACTCCAGCGCCTACAACGCGGGAAAAAACAATATTGTTTTAAAGCCCACAAATAAGGAGATAATTCTTAAGATGCAAATATCTTGACAACCAGAGGGGATACAAAAACAATATTTTGGATCTAGGATGTATGGAATGTGCACTTTAATAGTAGGTAGCTGAAATGTTCATTTATAGTACTTAACTATGTCTACCTAGATTAGCCCAACGTTCCACTGTGCGTCGCAGCTTGTCTAATTTAGACGATCGAAACCTCAATGTCGAACTATTTTCTATCATAACTACTAAGTCTTAAAAAAGTGCCCAATTACCTTATTAGTAGACCCCAATGCAGAAAATAGATCAACTAACTCGTTATCACTTGTTACGACGACAAGTCATAGGCTGCATAATGATCCGCACATATTCCGCGCGGAAAGGCGATTTTCAAAAGTGCTCCAAGTTGGTAAACCAGAGATTATATGTTGATTTCTTCACGTATATTTAAAATATGGGTTAGTATCTTTAATTTTTACTATTAAACTATTTACAAAGTTTCAATTTGATTGTTAAAAAAAATTAGATAAAAGTTGTGTATTGATTTATTATCATTTTTCAAATATGTATTATATATATTGGACTTAAAAAGTCTGGATCGATACGTATCGATTGCGTTTGTGACTTTATTATTTCAATCATGTATCAAGGGTTGTACAGGTGCTACATTCAGCTGCCGCTTCTTGCCGCTGTATTAGCTATGATTTATTGTTTCAGCGTTGGCGCATGGGATTGGCCGACGTAATTTATTTAAAATCTGGCACAAAATACCGGTTTCACAGGATAAAAATCAATCCGTTTTAAACTATGTATGTGAAAATAGTGAATATAAAGACTACGATAAAGAATACCAGTGCACGGTAAAAATTGATATATAATATAGCAAGCTTAATAAATTTAGTTAAATTTTTATAAAAAATGTTAAATAAAAAAAGCTATAAGCTAGTTACGTACACACTCTCAAAGTATCAATTTTTCAAGTTTTTTGCTTAACAGGAAAAAATCGATATGTAACATTTTTTTGGAGGCGACTGTACCATCTCCAGAATGCACAGTACCTATATTAATCACATTTTTTAAACGCTAGTTGACATTTCCTAACTTTCAGCATCAATTTGTCAAAACTAAAACCATAAAATAATTTTGATTGTTCAGAACCGACAAGCTGACCACCATGCGCCGTGACCGTAAATAACAAAAAGGGAGCGCTCCTTTTGCGCAGACTCAGTAATAACAATAACGGTAACAAAGTGTAAAATACGCTACCCAAAATGTCCCCATTAATCAATAAGCTTTAGTTAAGAGCTAAACTAAAATTTTACTTTTAGGTTGGTGCTAAGGCAGACCCGATTAAACATTTTACAATTAAGAAAAAACCAAAATCAGCACTGGTCAGGTCGGAATTGCTTCAGAAATCGTCAGATGCTGCTTCGAATCTCAAGAAAGCATCAGCTCCCGTCATACCTGTTAGATCGAGAGGCATGCCACGTAAAATGACAGATACAAGTATGTCAAAAGTTAAGATCTATTTGATTTTTTTTTAATTAACATTTTTTTTACCAAACAGAAGACACAGAGCTCATTAATTTCAAGCGATTTAGATTTTTTCCTGGGATTTGCCTTATCAAAATAACATCTACAGAGTTCGACAACGATCGTTTGGCCATTGAAAATATGTGAATTGAAGTAAGATTGCTATTTAAATAAATGGCACTAAGAGAGATAAATAGTTTAGCGCTGTTGTCAAGTTAGCAATTCAAGAAAATGGTTTTCTTTTCGCGATCTAATGACGTTTCTCTTACCGGCTGAGTAGGCCAAAGACGGCGATGCATAAAATCCTTAAAACCCGTTGATTTTAATTGCTGTAGCGCCATCTCTTAGATATCATTTGAACTATATGACTAATAATCAATACTGCAAATCCGTAATTAAGTGTACAGGTACACAAACAAAATATTCCACAAATTCAAGTTTATGGATAACAAATTTATTGGTCTTTATGTGTACCGATTTATTCTCAACCAGAGTTAGAAACCATTACTTTGAAAAGTAACTATTACATTACGAATTACTTTACAGAAATGTACTTAGAAAACTGTGTAATTAATTACAACAAAAAATAACTTAATTATAAATTCCCTACTTGCAAAATAAAAAAAAGTAGTTGACTATTATTTTTTATTTATTTCTTTCACTTTTTCATAATTTACAAAATGTGAAAATGCTTAATTTAGGAGCCCTCTTCCTTCGTAATAAATTCCGAACTTACCCCTGAAATTCAGTACGAAATGTGGATTGCTTTAAATAATAAAAGTAGAATAGCTTTTTACAAATAATCACAATCACTTTAGCACTTCAATTGCATTTTTTTAATTTCATTATAATTGTAAAATAATTTTTCAATTATTTTAAAAACGTAAATAATTGCAATTACCATAACACCGCATTTCAACTTATTGTTTTTTTTTTGTCAAAAGGAATGGCCCCTCCATTTAAGGGACAAAAATAACATTTTAAAAGGAGTAGTAAAACGTGACAAACATTTTTTTCTGCAGACTGAAACAAGTAGAGGGGCAAGAGGTTTAGGGCTGTCGTACATCCCTACCCCCAAAAATGTTGTCCCCTATTCTGTTTCCTGAATAGTGTATGGTGACTTTTAGCAACTTGACTTCGTGAGCCGCCGCCAGGAGATCGAACACTTGAGCGGCATTTAAGCGCGACTTTAATAAAACAACAAGGTTATTGTGGAAGAAAAAAATATTCAAAAATTGAATTTTTCATATGTTTCCTGATTAAAGCTAAAATAACGAAATAAATAATAATGACTATTTCTTCGTCTTTTATAAGTGGAAATCTTACTTTGATTGCTCCTGTTTAGTAATAAAAAACTATTAATGAATTTTGAGTCACAGCGGCAAACGCTCCTGAATATGTGCGTCTTTGGTCCCTGACTGACTTCTTGCTTCCATAAGTTCATCCTTTTTTATACGCTTTTCATAAAGGCTAAAAGTTCGAAGTCGAGCCCTGTATATCATAAACAAAACCTAATGCATTTGCATTCCAATTTGGGTAAAAAACCTGAGCAGTAGGAATTTACATTTAAGTATTTGAAATTCAGAACACCACCAGGGTTTGTGTCACTCTGTTTTTAGTAGTTGTATTTTTATGCCATTCCATTCATATAAAAAGTTACATATTCCTGGTATAAGAAATATTTAGATTTTTTTTCGCATAGTGCATTTGTCGTTGTCCTTAACACATAAAAACCTTTTTTTACATCGAATGTTGCAACTTCTCAAAACATAAAACAATAAAACAACGGGTACAAAAACTAAAAGAAAATACACATAGAATTCAAATGCATACATACCACTTGTTCCCTCGGTTAATGTCTTGTAAAACCGGTTGCACAATTATTTTAGGGTCATTTAAATCAAATCAGCCAGAAGTTTGGCAGAGTACCTTATCAAATCAAATCAATTAAAATTAAAATAGTTTTTATTTTTACAGATTTTTACTAAATCACAAAGGTTTACGAAATCTGAGAAACAGTTCAAAGTCCAGGTCAGTTATGAAAACAAAAATTTCAAAAAAACCAAAGTTATTGAAAAACTTTAAGCTCCTGTAGGTTGTGTTTTTTTCAAAAGTTGTTGTTCTATGAATGGGGTAATCATAATTGTGATTGTTTCTGGTGTAAAATTATGTTGTTTTCGTTGAAATTAAACGAAATTTTGATCAGGAATTTGTTTCTTTTAAAAGCCCCCCTGCAAGACTCATGATATCACTTCAAATATGATTTTTCTGTCAAATAAAAATGCTATGTATTCTTGTGGATCCTCCCTATACCTCAATACCGTATTTTACCAAGGACCAGAAATTTCCATGGTTGTACCGCAGCCAGCGCTTCCCTATCGACAGGTTTTGCTAGAACTCTCCTTGCATAGCAAATAGGAGATATTCTTCCACACAAACTGCCTATGTAAGACGACCAATCTAGTGAACTAGTTATGTGTACACCTAAACATTTAACCTTCTGGTCATCTATTTGTAAATTTTCTGGTTGTGAGAAACTAGGGTTCGCCGAGAAGAAAGTGCCAGCTGTCTGTTTTATTATTTAAAACTAATTTGTTTTCATTAAAATAGTCCTGTGTTCGACTACTCTTATCCAAAATATTTTCAATGGTCTTGCCACGAATGTGAAAATTCGTATTATCCGAAATTGAGAATGAATTCACTTTCTTGATCCAGAAGAATACGAGCGATATCATTTATGTAGGTGATATGAAGAAATGGCCCAAGGATGCTCCCCTGTGGTACTCTTACCGACAGACCAAGAACTTCCGAACGCACCGGCCCATTCAGGGCTAAGCCTCTTACGCCGTATTTCTCCATATTCTTTAAGAGTAATTCGTGGTCAATGCAGTCGAAAGCCTTGTTCAAGTCGACGAAAAGCCCACACGACAGATCCGAACCTTCAACTGCCTCCAAAAACCTTGTTTGTGACGTGAAATAAAGCAGTATTTGTTGATTTTTTATTTACATAGGCATGCTGATGCCTGGAAAATAGATTAAAAGAATAAAAAAGTCTGTTAAACGTTTTTTCATGGCTATTTCAAAATTTTTGAAAAATGAACTAAACTGATCAGTCTGTAATTAGATAAATGATTTCGATTGCCTTTTTTAAAAAGTGATTTTACCACAGCAATCTTTAGGTCTGTCGGAAAAATTCCGGTCTTAAAAGACTTGTTTATAAGATATGACAAAGGTTCAGATATATGAGCAACACACTTTAAAACAAAAGAAGGAATCTCATCCACAGGGCTCGACTTCAAACGTTTAGCCTTTATGCAATGCGTATAAAAAAGGATGAACTTTGGAAAGCAAGAAGTCAGTGAGGGACCAAAGACGCGCATATTCAGGAGCGTTTGCCGCTGTGACTCAAAATTCATTACTAGTTTTTTATTACTAAACAGGAGCAATAACAGTAAGATATCCACTTTTAAAAGACGAAGAAATAGTCATTATTATTTATTTCGTTATTTTAGCTTTAATCAGGAAACATTAAATGGAGAAAAATTCAATTTTTTTATAATTTTTCTTACATTATAACCTTGCTCTTTTATTAAAGTCGCGCTTAGATGCCCTTCAAGTGTGTTTTGTGAAGCTCTTGTGCCGTTCGATCTCCTGCCGGCGGCTCACGAAGTCAAGTTGCTAAAAGTCACCATACACTATCCAGGAAACAGAATAGGGGACATTTTTGGGGGTAGGGATGTACGAAGTGATTGTTATTATTTGTAAATTTGTTTATTATTTAAAGCAATCCACGTTTCGTACTGAATTTAAGGGATAAGTTCGGAATGTATTACGAAGGAAGAGGGATCCTAAATTAAGCATTTTCACATTTTGTAAATTATGAAAAGTGAAAGAAATAAATAAAAAAATAATTGTCAACTACTTTTTTGTTATTTTGCAAGTAGGAAATTTTTAATAAAATTATTTTTTTGTTGTAATTAATTACACAGTTTTCTAAGTACATTCCTCTAAAGTAATTTGTAATGTAATAGTTACTTTTCAAAGTATTGGTTTCTAACTCTGGTTGAGAATAAATCGATATACATAAAGACCAAGAAATTTGTTATCCATAAAGTTGAATTTGTGCAATATTTTGTTTGTGCGTGTAGTAACCTCCTTTAACATTTTTGCCATTTTAAAAAGCTGTACACTTACAGTTCAAATGATATCTAAGAGATGGCTTTTGGCCTACTCAGCCGGTAAGAGTAACGTCATTAGATCGCGAAAAGAAAACCATTTTCTTGAATGGGTAACTTGACAACAGCGCTAAACTATTTATCTCTCTTAGTGCCATTTATTTAAATAGCAATCTTACTTCAATTCACATATTTTTCAATGGCCAAACGATCGTTGACCAACCCTATATATCTGTGCTATGCTTCATAATCCTAAAGTTGAGAAAATCAACAAAAACACTTTAAAATATTAATAAAACCACTAACATGGAGCAATCTTTCGACGCATCGCAAATGCCTCTGCAGTTTCCAATGCATATAGACCCTTTTCAGATGCGTTGGGGTTGGCACTTACGACCGTTTCCAAGCAAAATCTAGATTTTTGAATATATGGTACTTAGATCCCTTAGAAGTTATACTCTTCAATTATGCATGCTACTATATGCTGCTAAATCCTCGCAACCAAAAAAATATATAAAACGGTCATTTCCCGCGATTTCTAAAATTTGGTTGATTTGAGTTACGACGTATCAGAATTAGGTTATCGAAAATTTCATAAAAATCGGTTCAGCGGTTTAGGAGCTATAGTGTTACGGACAAGAATAGTATACACACACACACACACACACACAAACAAGATATTGCTAAGATAGATCAAAATACAACCAAAATAATACATTTTTGGGCGTTATCTCACTAAAAAAAATCGGTAATTTAAAGGTAATAAAATGATACTTTAATGATTAAAGCTTGAGGAAATGATATATTTTTTTAATCTTACAAGTAATTCGCTGTTTAAGTTGTTTACGGCATTTACCATAATCGGTAATGGAGCCTTTTTCAGCTTAGTAGAGGGCTGTTTTTTTATTCATTGGGAGACTCCAGTGCCCGAGGTTTTTTGTGGTGGAGAAAATAAAGTATCAATTCGACGTTTATCCCATCTTTATCCCTTTTGTATGACACACTTAGTTTATTTTGCCAAATCATCCTCATCGGTACTGTAGCCAATTATAGACTCATCTCTTTGGATTACTTTCGTCTCTAACTCTGCAAACTTTTTTTGCATACTTCCCAGCTGACTTAGGAGATAATCCATTTAGACAGTGATTTGTTTTGCGATGTTTTCCATTTGATCCAAAAAACTTCTTCATTTTATGTTCTAACATGGCTTTACTAAAATAATTCGGTAATTTCCACAATTTTTTGATTTTGTTTGGATTTTTTGTCAATTTTCGAAACAAGTCTTAAAAGTGACAGTACGCTTTTTTTTAAACATGACATCGTATTTATGATAACATTGTTTAGGTATATTTAGTAGTTTAAGTACTTTATTATTTAAGATATAATCTACTAAGTCTAGAACATGACAGCGTAAAAAACTTATACAAAAAGAGACTGAACGAAAAACTTAATACAAGTTCAGGTGAAACCCCAGATGAGGAATACGAATGGATTACATTAAGCATCCACCAAGCTGCAAAAGAAGCACTAGGATTAGTGGAAGAAACTTCTAAAAGAAGAAAACCGTACTGGTGGGATGCTGAGATTAAAAGAGAAATAGAGGAAAAAAGGAAATTATATCACACCTACTTATCCCAAAAGACAGATAGAAGCAGACAAGAATACAAAATCGCGCAATCAAAGGTGAGAAGAATGATCAGTGATAAGAGAAATCATTCGTGGACGCAAACGTGCCAGAAAATAGATTCCTACTTAGGAGGTAGGAGAAGTACCGAAAGCTGGAAAACTATAAGATCGATTAAAAAAGAAACATGCAGAGATATCATTTCACCAATACCAGACAAAGAATGAGATGAGCATTTTAAAAAACTTTTAACTGAAGATAGAGCAGAATTCAAGGAAGACGCAAGAGACAATATAATTAGAACGATGGGATCTCCAGTACCCCTCACAATCTCTGAGGTCAAAAACGTGTGCACATGCTTAAAAAGCGGTAAATCTGCCGGACCCGGAAATATCCCAGCCGAACTTATTAAATATGGCACTAAAGAACAGTTTTGGAGATTACGGAATCTTTTCCAAAAATATTTAAATGGAACTGTAGACCCAACTGAGTGGAAAACGTCATATATATCCACAATACACAAAAAAGGAAGGAAAGATATATGTGACAATTACAGAGGTATATGTATCTGTGACTAGTACGCTAAGCAGAATATACGGTAAAATAATAAGAAATAAAGTAGAGAGCGAATATAAAGACATGGAAGCAGAAGAACAAGCTGGTTTCAGGGCGGGTAGATCGACTTCAGATCATCTCTTTTGTATAACCCAAGTTATTGAAAAGGAAATGGCATACGGACAAGAGCTGCATCTGCTTTACGTGGATTTGCAGAAGGCATATGATAGTATACCACTAAATCTACTTTGGAAAGCGTTGGAAAACACAAACATAAGCGTACAACTAATTAAAACCATCAAAGAGTTATACCGCAATAGTAAGGCAAAAGTTAAAATAAAAGCAAAACTAACCAAAGGCTTTCAAGTAAATAAAGGTCTTAAACAAGGTTGCTGTATCTCACCTACGCTCTTCAAGAAATACTTGGAACAAGTCGTTAAAGTATGGAAGAGAAAATGCCAAAACATGGGAATTCCGTTGGACGAAACCACCTTGTATACTTTATGTTTCGCCGATGATCAGATAGTAGTGACTCAGGATTATGACGACCTCGAATATATGACACGAAAACTAATAGAAGAGTACAATAAGTGGGGACTAGAGGTTAATCTCAATAATACAGAGTATATGTGTATCGGTGGAATGAAACAGGATCTAATCTTAAATACCGGGCAGCGAATTAAGTCCTGTGATGAGTATAAATACTTAGGTCTAAAAATTACAGCTGACGGAACACTAGACAAAGCTATAAAAGATCGAAACGTACAAGGAAGAAAAGCAATAACTTTATTAAATGGAATAATTTGGGACCAAAGTCTATCAAAACATAACAAAAAGCTTATATATAACACCATTGTAAAAAGTATTATTATATACGGCTCAGAAGTATAGCCAATCAAGGATAGAACAGAAAAAATGCCGCTACGGAGATGGACTATTGGAGAAGAGCAGCATGGAAATCAAAAAGAGAAAGAGTTACAAATCAAAGAATAAAAGAAATTATGACCGTGGGTGATTGTACTTTAATGGATGATATAAGAACAAAACAACTGGTGTGGTACGGACATGTACAAAGAATGAATGATGAAAGACTACCTAAACAAATACTACAATGGAAACCAACTGGCCGAAGAAAACGAGGACGGCCAAGGAGAAGCTGGAAAGAAGGAATAGACGGTGAAATAAGAATAAGAGGCCTAGATGATGAATTATGGGCAAACAGAAACGAGTAGCCGACCATGTATAAAATAATGTTGCAACAGAAATGTAGTAAAAAGTTTTCAAAAATAAGACAAGAATAACATAACATTGCCGCTTCTCGAGCGTGTAAAAAAAAAAAACATGGTCACCTTAAAGGGTAATAGCAATTTACGCTACAAGGCTGGAAAATGGCCTATCAAAATACAAGTAAGTCTAGTTATTTACGGACGAGACGACGAAAGAACAAAGTCCGAAATTTTAAGCAAAGTACTTCAATTACATTTCACGGCACAGTATCGTACAACGTTTTATTTTTTATATATATTGCAGTTTTAGTCCGGTAAAGTTACTTAACCTGCCTTGTGATGTAATTTATCATTTCCCTGACATAAACCCACAACGATTAAGATGTAAGAATTGACCAAATCTGATATATATGCTCATTGTACCCTAACTTTAGTCAGAGGAAAAACCTCTATAGAATGTATAATTTCTCTTGGTTTAAGAAATTGTTTCAAACAAACAAACGACGTAACAGTACGAAATGAAATATGTTTTTGCATTTTAGAAGAAAACAGCTTATTTTGAGGATAAAAGTGCACACTATGCCCCTTGTTTTGGGAATAAAAGTGTCACTTTTTAAAACCGAATATTCTTTTAAATAAAATAAAAAACTAGATTTAATCTGTGTGTAAAATAATGATCCTCATTTGAAAGGTTTGTGAAAAAGTAACCAACAAAAGACTTTTTTTTTCTAAATTAAAAAAGGATTTTCTGAAAAAAAAATTAAAATATTTACTTTGATTGAGGTTTTATGGTCTAAATGTTTATTTTTTTTTGAACGCTTTTTGTTGGGCCACTCTTGACAGTATAGCGTGTCCCATTTTCGATCGATAAAGATATCGATTTTCTGATTGCACCTTACCGTGCTCTTTTTTTGAGCCCTTAAAAATGACGTAATCAGATTTTTGCTATACCCCGTAGTTTCGCTAATACTATACTATATAAAATTGTATTTTTAATAATCCCTTCTATCTCGCTTATTTTGCGGGATATTTTTATTCTGTAAAAAACTTTTCATGGCAACTTTTTTAGAAGAAAATAATGACGTTGTCAGCTTTTTAAAATATTGTTTAGTTTTTGAGATATGGTATTTATCATAAAAAAATTAAATACGGACCTGGATTTTTTTATCACTATTTTGATTGGTTTCATGCTAGTATTATCATAAAATAATACAAATTTTTAAAATTTTTTGTTTTAAGGTAAAAAAAAATATTTAATATTTAAAAAAAAATTAGTCCGAACCTGGATATTTCCAACATAAATATAAATTAAAAATTGCTAGTCAAACAATTTTTAGTTTAACTGTTTTGATACTTAGCATATTAAAATGGTTTTACGTTAATTTACAGATTTATTTGAAACAAAGTCTACGAAAAATACAAAAAAAAAACAAATTACAAAAAATAACTCATTTTTCTGATTACCATTATGTGTAAGACATTGTTGGCATTTTTGAGTAATTTTTCTTAACGCATTTTGCATAAAAATATTTCTGCCATTTAAATATTGGGATTTTATTGCTTGAATGAAGCAGTCAAACATAACATTTTTCAAAATCTGGATATGGTCGATTTCTAGCCAGTTTAAAATAATTGTAAGCCATTCACAAAAATGACAACTAAAATGACAATGTCAATTCCACGCTTTTGTTTCGTAAATTTCACGACCTGCTGTGCTACCATCAAATAATTAGTATGATATTATTTTTGTAACTTTTTAACGTTTTTTACTTTATTTATAAATCTTTTAATTATCATTTCAAACCAGATCCGTATTTAATTTTTTATGATAAATACCATATCTCAAAAACTAAACAATATTTTAAAAAATTGACAACGTCATTTTTTGCTCGAAAAAAGTTGCCATAGAAAGGTTTTCATAGAATAAAAATATCTTGCAAAATAAGCGAGATACAAGGAATTAATTAAAATGCAATTTTTTCAAAAACTCCCTGTATTAGCAAAACCACGGGGTATAGCAAAAATCTGATTACACCATTTTTAAGGGCTCCAAAAAAGAGCACGGTAAGGTGCAATCAGAAAATCTATATCTTTAATAATAACATTGAATTTGTTAATAAAAATTGTTATAATTTTCTCCTGCAGTAAAATCCTGCTTGTACTACCATTATTTTTTTTCAGCTCCGCTCAAAGGCATACCCAGCCGTGTGCCGACCTCAGGTTTTCGCACGAACGCTCTGAGCAGTAACATGAGCAACCGACCTCAAATGGCGCGACCTCCAGCCGGTAGAAAAGAAGGCGGGGTCAAGTTACTCGACATTGCAGACCAGCCATTGGGATATGCGGCTTTGAAGAAAAGAAAAAAGCAAGGTATGAAAAGTTTTGATTGGTGACAATATTTTAATATGTTAAACCCGAGAATTTCAAAGAAAGTATAAAACAAAGTCTGAAATCAATTAAAAAAAATTATATATATATTTATCGGTTTCACAACGTTCTACGTCTTCCGATACCTAATCTCCACTCGTTTCTGTTTGCCCATAATTCATCATCTCGGCCTCTTATTCTTATTTCACTGTCTATTCCTTCTCTCCAGCTTCTCCTTGCCCGTCCTCGTTTTCTTCGGCCAATTGGTTTCCATTGTAATATTTGTTTAGGTCTTTCATCATTCATTCTTTGTACATGTCCGTACCACACTAGTTGTTTTGTTCCTATATCATCCACTAAAGTATGTTCACCCACTGTCATAATTTCTCTTATTCTTCGATTTGTAACTCTTTCTCTTTTTGATTTCCCTGCTGCTCTTCTCTAATAGTCCATCTCCGTAGCGGAAAGCATTTTTTCTGTTCTATCCTTGATTGGCCATACTTCTGAGCCGTATGTAATAATACTTTTAACAATGGTGTTATATATAAGCTTTTTGTTATGTTTTGATATACTTTGGTCCCAAATTATTCCATTTAATAAAGTTATTGCTTTTCTTCCTCGTACGTTTCGATCTTTTATAGCTTTGTCTAGTGTTCCGTCAGCTGTAATATTTAGACCTAAGTATTTATACTCATCACAGGACTGAATTCGCTGCCCGGTATTTAAGATTAGATCCTGTTTCATTCCACCGATACACATATACTCTGTCTTATTGAGATTAACCTCTAGTCCCCACTTATTGTACCCTTCTATTAGTTTTCGTGTCATATATTCGAGGTCGTCATAATCTTGAGCCACTACTATCTGATCATCGGCGAAACATAAAGTATACAAGGTGGTTTCGTCCCACGGAATTCCCATGTTTTGGCATTTTCTCTTCCATACTTTAAGGACTTGTTCCAAGTATATCTTGAAGAGCGTTGGCGAGATACAGCAACCTTGTTTAAGACCTTTATTTACTTGAAAGCCCTTGGTTAGTTTTGCTTTTATTTTAACTTTTGCCTTACTATTGCGGTATAACTCTTTGATGGCCTTAATTAGTTGTACGCTTATGTTTGTGTTTTCCAACGCTTTCCAAACTAGATTTAGTGGTATACTATCATATACCTTCTACAAATCGACGTAAAGCAGATGCAGCTCTTGTCCGTATGCCATTTTCTTTTCAATAACTTGGGTTATACAAAAGAGATGATCTGATGTCGATCTACCCGCCCTGAAACCAGCTTGTTCTTCTGCCTCCATGTCTTTATATTCGCTCTCCACTTTATTTAATATTATTTTACCGTATATTCTGCTTAGCGTACTAGTCACAGATATACCTCTAAAAAAAATTACATTTTTTCAAATTGATATGTGTATACTTTTGTATTCTTCGATTATTATTTTTTACTAACAAACGTGAAATTTCGTACCCGTGAATTTAAAATCAAACAAGTATTTTTCCGTGGGTAGCTAAAATGTAATTACATTTAATTAGAGACAAAACCGTCTGATTAACTTTGCAAGATTTGTCACTTGACCAGCAGTGTTCTGAGGAGTCCCATAAGGACGAAACGGTTAACTGTCAACATTTATTAGGTGTCCATTAGATCTTGGACCCCCGTGAGGTTAAGCTTTCAAGCTACCCACGAAAAAATATAAGGGAAACAAAAAACTCCTTTTTGCCCGATTAGCCATGAAACTTGTTTGATTTTTAAATTCACGGGTACGAAATTTCACGTTTGTTAGTATTATTTGGCTTAAAAATTCCGTTGATTGACGCTCACTGTCTTGATGACGGGTAAAAATGCAAAATGCGTTGATCCGACCTAAAAAGACAAAGAGCTGTCGTAGGTCACGGACTATAGTTGTTTTCTTTTATTTGCATTCGATCTTTTCATTGATCGATATTGTATAGCAGTGGTTTTCCCTGCTTTTGGTTTTTTTTTCTCTCGTATCTCGGTAGATGGCGCCTCTTGCTATAGTTCGCTCACTAATTACATTTAATTAGAGACAAAACCGTCTGATTAACTTCGCAAGATTTGTCACTTGACCAGCAGTGTTCTGAGGAGTCCCATAAGGACGAAACGATTAACTGTCAACACTTATTAGGTGTCCATTAGATCTTGGACCCCCGTGAGGTTAAGCTTTCAAGCTACCTACGGAAAAATATAAGGGAAAAAAACTCCTTTTTGCCCGATTAGCCATGAAACTTGTTTGATTATTTTTTACTTTTATAATTTAATAGAAGTGATTTCCATTCTGTTAAATTCTAATTTCAGAAATGGAAGACGCCAAAAAGAATGCAGAAATCGCGGCTCTGCAAAGTCCGCCCCCTCCAGCTGGAAACGCTCCTGCGACGCCGGATTACGCTGCAGGTTTGGGACCTGCCACCCCTGCCTATGCGCCGCCCCCTACTCCTCAACCTGCCGCCGCACCTGCAAGTAAGTACAATATGTATGTATGTCCAAAATATATTAATTAATATTGTTACGGGTTCTCCACAACAATTAAAACTCGCAATTGTTGAAAACGATACGTCAATTTATTTCGACAAATTATGTACAAAAACACGCACTTAAACTTACTAATAACTTGCTAATAATTCACTACTTTAATACGCCTATTAACTTCGCGTTAACATCTAGCGATCACTACCATTGGTTATCTCTGACTGCCCGATGCACGACGTCCGGCCCTATATATAACGGGCTGCCTACTATTCGAGAATTTTCCATCCTTGTTCGATTCGGAATTATTCCAACCTTTTCTAGAACACGGACCGTTCGTATACCAGTTTGTCACAGATAACGCAACTAAAACCTAGATTAAGAATACAACCATAAAATACGTCAACGTAATACTACACTAAACCTAAATAAATTCTAACTATAAAATTTAAATAACTTAAATTTTTAACAATATATTTATAGTAACGGCCACTTGGCCGTTCAGACCCCTCCACAGTGGAACGTTTGACTAATCTAGGTGGACATGGTTAAGTACTATAAATTAACATCTCAGCTACCTACAATTAAAGAGCATATTCCATACATCCTAGATCCAAAATATTATTTTTTTATCCTCTCTGGTTGTCAAGATATTTGCATTGAAAGTTGCATCTTAAAAATTTTCTGCTTAGACATTTTAATCTTATGTATGGGCAATGCTTTAAAACAATATTGTTTTTTCACGCGTAGTAGGCGCTGGAGTAAAACAAGTTCCAGGCATCAAACAAGTTTAATGGCTAATCGGGCAAAAAGGAGTTTTTTGTTTCCCTTATATTTTTCCGTGGGTAGCTTGAAAGCTTAACCTCACGGGGGTCCAAGATCTAATGGACACCTAATAAGTGTTGACAGTTAACCGTTTCGTCCTTATGGGACTCCTCAGAACACTGCTGGTCAAGTGACAAATCTTGCGAAGTTAATCAGACGGTTTTGTCTCTAATTAAATGTAATTAGTGAGCGAACTATAGCAAGAGGCGCCATCCACCGAGATACGAGAGAAACAAAAAACCAAAAGCAGGGAAAAACACTGCTATACAATATCGATCAATGAAAAGATCGAATGCAAATAAAAGAAAACAACTATAGTCCGTGACCTACGACAGCTCTTTGTCTTTTCAGGCCGGATCAACGCATTTTGCATTTTTACCCGTCATCAAGACAGTGAGCGTCAATCAACGGAATTTTTAAGAAAGTTTTATTATTTTCTAATTAACCGAAATCTCTACTTTCTGACTCAGTATTGAAGTTTTGGCCTTTTTTTGCGGTAAACTTGTACTTAATTATTTTGTTAGCCTGCAACTCTAAAAATAGAAAACGTATTATTTGTGTTTAATGACATTTTCTTTTTGATACCTTCACAAATGTGCCCTTTGGGGATTTTTCAACCTAAATTAGTCAATCTTCGTGCATTTTTCTATATCACGATGAGTCAATGTATGTATCAATGTTTGTCTACAGGGTGTCCAGATAAAAGTAAGTACATAGGGCTTTGAGGGATTTTCAGAAACGGTAATTCGTTCAAAAGGAAAAAAGTGGCACTATTGCGAGCTTAATCGGGTGCAGTGTCGAAGTTAAAAATATCTACAGGGGGTTTCAAAATAATGCTTAAAAACTTAAATTGTGTTATTCGAAAAATTAAAATATTGTCGCCTTCTTTTAAACAAATTGAATAAAACTATATAAATATGACTAGACCAATAAAATGACGTTAACAATTTTTATAGGACTGTATTTTTTTTAGATAACTGTGTGTGTATATTATTTCTGTCCGTAACACGATAGCTCCTAAACCGCTGAACCGATTTTCATAAAATTTTCAGGTCAAATAGTGCTCGACACTCTTACGAGCTGATTAGATTTTGGTCAAAATCTATTAATGCTAATGACAGTTTTTCGACAATTAAAATTTTGAAAAATCTATCTTTTTAACGGAGCATCGTATCAATATACAGTTTTCGTAATATAGTAGACTATATTTTGCTCAATAATTCGTGTTATAAATAAAAACTTCGTAAGAGCTTCTGTTTCTAAGATATATACAAAAAAACTTTTCAAAGCTGATAAATTATCATGGCTTCACTTGAAATGTGCTAATAGGCTAGCTAGGAAGGTTCATCCCTCATGGATCCATTTATTTCTCAATATTTTGAAAACGCATATAAATGTTTTCTTTGATACAGCTCGGAATAGCGCCACGTTTTTACCAAAATTGGTATGTCTTACCGTCTCCTAAATCCTCATAAACCCCCTTGTAGTTTCTGAGACACCCTATCCCATGTACCTATGTGTATGGGCCGATTCCTAAAGTACGTAACGCTCAAGGGGTGAAGGGGAGTTATTAACCTTGCGTTACACTGTCATGATTCTTGAATATATTTTTTCTTAAAAATTCATTACGGAGGGGGAGGAGGGGTTACGTAATTTAGGAATATGCCCTAGTAATATGTCTGTAGGATGGGTGTTTGGAACTCTCGACTTTCAGGAATTTTTGTAAACAGTAACACAAGCTTAACCAAGCTTAATAAAAATGCATCTGCACCAAACCCCAAGGGAAGTTTTTTGAGGTTAAAAAAATCAAAAAAATTAAGTTTTAAACGGAGCGAGTTATTATTATGCGGTTTTAGAAATATGATAATATATTTTTCTTGTCTTTTTTGTGTTAGATTGAGAAATTAATTAACACAGTTTAGTTTGCAAGATAATAATAAAATGGACTTGTGTTAGTTAATTATTCTATTATTTCTTATGTTAAGCAGTTTATTTTTCAAATAAAAATGGAATTTTCCAATTTAATAAATATTTTTTTAAACTTTCTTAGTTATATAAAATTAAAATCCACACCTTGTATATTGCAAAACGGTTTTATTTAAATTCCTTCTTGCAAAAACTCAAAAAAATATGTACTGTTACTTCATTGTTATAAAATTTGTTGAAACAATTTTCGTTAAAAACATACAGTATGACTACAAATCTTAAAATCGTTAAAATCTCAATCACCCTATATAAGAGGTAGGTAATATTGCAAATACTAAATGCTTTTAAATATTTTATGTTATTTTAAAGCTAAAAAAATCAAGCATTAAAGAGTGTTAATGTTGCTCAGGGGTTGTCCACCTAGATCTTCAAAACGTTCCACTGTGCCCTCGCGCGATCTACGAGTATTGTTTGGTGATTTGACTAGCTTTAAAAAGCGAACCCTTGATAGTGAGAGACGCGTGGACTGTATACTGCGTTAGTCAAAATTTTATTCTAAAATAAACAAAGCCATACAAAGATAATGAAGGCTCTTAATTCGCTGTTCGATGTCTTCGGCTTGTTTTGCGATCTCCACCGTGGCCATGGGCTATAGCTATTTCTAATGTAACTCTATCACAGTTTTAAAATTAAATTGAATTATTTGTGTTGGTTGATTTGAATTTGTATTTTTAGTTCTTCGTTTTGAGATTTTAAACGTGGTGCATTCGATTGCGGTTTTATTAGAGTGCCGGGGGGTGTGCAGTGTTCTGCGCGCAGCTTCAAACATATTGTCACAGTGAAAAATGGACCTAGGGGTCTTTAGTTTGGGGGCGTAGAAAATTATCGGAAACTGGGGAAGTTTAATACATATATTTCGTTTATAATTATACAGCGGATAAATCGACAGAAATTATAGGCTACGCCAACCTACCCAAAAAAAATATGGAGAACCATAAATACAGCCATTAGGGCCTTACTGTGAATTATGCCGGGTAGGACTTGGGGGACGCAGTACACAGGACCACAGGTTCAGGGTTAAAAAAGAGACGACGTCCAGAAACTGGTTACGAAGCTCAGCGGACGTCCAGAAACTGGTTACGAACGCTTAGTTAAGGGACAATTGAGACGACGTCCAGAAACTGGTTACGAAGCTCAGCAGGACGTCCAGAAACTGGTTACGAACGCTTAGTTAGGAGTGGACCCCGGGTACTGGTCACTTGTATGGTGTGTTAAATCGCCTTTTATATTAAATTATTGCAAATTCAGCTATATTGCTAGTGACGATGGTTTTCGATACTTAGGTACCACAATTATTATTATTGCCAATAACTTGGTATTTTATAATAATAGATGCACGCCTTTAATTTATATGGATCCCAATAATTAAATTAATACGAAGTGCATCTGTTTTGTTTAGATAAATGTATCACTTTGGGATAGTTTAATTATGATCTGTGTGACAATATCTTTAATGTTCTGTATACATATTGTCGCACCGAAAACGTACCGGAGGCCATTACGAGTATTTAAAGTAAGTTTTTGAAAAAGCCCTTCGAGACGTTGATTATGTTTAACGGGACACTTTTTGTGATCTTAAGATATTTTAAGCTATCAACCCCTATTTTTTGGGAAATTTTTGACAGCTCACTGGCGTTTTTTTGCCAAGCTTTGTCAATAACAGAAAATAGAGGCTTACAAGTATTGATAATTCCGTCAAAACATTGGTATCAAAACATTGACATCAAAATAAAATGGACAAAGTAAAGCACTTTCAAATTGAGAAATTAAGTGGCCAAAACTTTCAATTATGGAAGTATCTATTGGAGATAATCTTCAAAGCAGAAGGTATTTCTGAGTAAGTACTAGGAAATGAAGTCAAACCAGCACCAACCGAAGATGCTATGAAAATAACTTCCTGAGAAGAAAGAAATGCCAAGGCCAGTAATGTCTTTTGCAAATGCTGCTGAAATGTGGAGGCGTTTAAAATAATTCATGAGCAGAGATCCGCTTTGAATAAGCGAACCGAACCCTGATGAAACAATTTTTTAAATATCGTATGAAAGAAACCGATAGTATAGCACAGCACATCAGTAAAATAGAATCTTTGGTGCAAGCTTTAAATGATGTTGATGAAAAAGTAAGTGAAAGAACCAAGATAGCAAAAATTTTGGGAAGTCTGCCAGGAAAATTTGGACCTTTTGTTACTTCTTGGGATTCATGTGAAGAGTCAAAACAAACGGTCGATAATCTTACTGCTCGTTTGCTTAAAGAGGAAGCTAGATTAACTCAAACTGAAGAAGCTAGTAGGTAGTGCTTTTGCTGCAATGAGTATCGGTAAGAAAAAGTTCGATAACTCTTCTCAGTGGAAGCCAAACAAGTCTGTATTTTGCAATTACTGTCACAAAAAGGGCCATTTTAAAAAGGAATGTAAAAAAAGGCTTGTCAAACTTGGAAATAAAGCTGACAATTCGCTAGTGCTAAGTGCTGAAACTAAAAATATTAGTGTCACTGGATATGATGATGTTTGGTTAGCAGATAGTGCCGCATCTAGCCATATGACATTTCACAAGGAATGGTTTACCGATTTGAAGCCCGTTACCAGTGCGATTGGTATCCAGATTAGTGATAATTCCATTGTGCAAGCAGAGGCGATTGGTACAATTCATGTTTTGGCAAGAGTCAATCAGAAATGGGAGTCGAGATTACTTGAAAACACACTCTATTTCCCACAGCTGAAGAAAAATTTATTTTTAGTGGGAGCTGCTACAGGCAAAAATCTGAGAGTATCTTTTGACAATTAAAAAAATTCAAATCTTTAATCAGACACAGTTCTTAGCAGAAGGAACAAAGCGTACAAATCAATGTGAAGTCAATGCTGCTCAAGTTGAAAATCAAATTATGTTGTGGCATCAAAGAATGGGACATGTCAATTTTCACACGTTAAAACAGATGATCAATAAAGGACAGCTTCCAAGTATCAAGATGGGTGATCCCAGTACTTATTTTTGTGAAGCCTGTCAATGTGGTAAGCAAATCAGACGATCATGTCCAAGTGGCTCTAAAACAAAACCTTGGAAGCATTTAATATGAAAAACGGTGAACATGTGCATTCTGATGTTTGTGGAAAAATGCCAGTTACATTGCTTGGTGGAGCAAATTACTTTGTATTATTCAAAGATGATGTTACCTCGTATCGCTGTGTATACTTTATTAAACATAAAGCTGATGTTTATGCCAAATACTTAGAATTTGAAAAAATGGTTGAGGGGCAGACAGGAAATAAGGTAAGTGTAAGTAAGTTTTTAATAAGTGACAATGGAACAGAATACATCAATAATTGTTTTAAAGATCAGTTTAAAACGCAATGGAATCATTCATGAAACCAGCTCACCTTATACTCCCGAACAAAATGGTAAAGCAGAGAGGGATATACGTTCAGTCGTTGAGACAGCAAGAATCATGTTTCAATAATACCAATCTACCAGAAAATTTGTGGGCAGAGGCAGTAAATACAGCGGTTTACCTTTTAAATTATCGGCCATCTAACTCAGATACGGATAGAACTCCATACGAATATTGGACTAGTAAAGAACTGTCACTGTCACATCTAAAAAATTTTGGTTCAGTAGAACATTCAAACATTCCAAAGAAATTTATAACCAAGTTTCAAAAGAAAACTAAAAAAATGATATTGGTTAGTTACGAAGGTAACAGCTGTAACTATAGATGATATGAGCCAGAAACTAAAAAAATTACAGTCTCTAAAAACGTCATTTTTGATGAAATAGCAACTCAACAAGAAAATTTAGCTGACTATGCACATTTTTCTAGTGGGAGATTCAAATGAGCTAAATCTGGATCAAAGTGGTACAATACAAGAAGAACATTCAGAAACTGAACAGCCAATTATAGCAACTGAAAATCAGTATAAACTTGAAGCATCTTCAAATAAAGAAGTGAGTAATATTGCACAAACAATACAACTTCGAGACAGAAGATCGTTATAAAAATGATTTTCACTTGGCCTATTCAGCAATAATACCTGAGCCACAAAGTTACAGAGAAGCTATTGAAGGTAAACACAAGCATCAGTAGACAAAAGCTATCGAAGAAGAAATAGAATTGCTTATGAAAAATGAAACTTGGGATTTGTAAGGGTTGCCAGAAGGAAAAAGTACAATTTCAGCTAAATGGGTTTACAAGATAAAGCATACCGATTCAAAGCTCGTTTGGTTGCTCGTGGGTTTTCAGAGCAACATGGCAATGATTACACAGAAACTTTTTGTCCTGGCTAGTATCAAAAAGTTGGAAATGAGCCAATGATGTGAAAACAGCTTTCTTCTATGGCGATTTGCAGGAAGACATATTTATGAACCAACCTGAAGGTTTTACTGAAAAAGATGACAAGTTAGTTTGCAACCTACGTAAAAGTATTTATGGCCTAAAGCAATCTCCACGCTGTTGCAACCTAGAATTTGTCACGTTCCGTAAATATTTCAAGCTACGTCAACTTAATTCTGACAGATGTGTTTTTTCTATGGCCAGAATGAAGAAGAAGAAGTTTTTCTGGCAATTTTTGTGAATGATGGATAGCTATTATGTAGATCAAAAAGAATTATCCAAATAATTTTCAATTCAATATATTTCTTTGTCACTGCAGCCCTGCGTTATCTGTTTTACCGTAAAATACAAAAGATAGGGAAAGTGGATCAAGTAATACCTTGTTCGAAGGTTTTTTTAAATTCCTTTACAGGGTTAATATTTCAAAAAATTATCGATTAGTTTTACAGATATTAGCATTTAGAAAATGTAAAATAATGATTTTAAATGAAAAGATCTTGGAAACAGATCGGTTAAAATTTTCAAAAAGTACAAAATTAGGAAGTCTAATTAAAGTAACAAGGTGATACTTGACGTAGCTTCTTAATTTCATTTTAAGAGGTAAGTTGCCTCTAAAATTAAAATAGGGAACAAGTCTTAAGCTTTTTCAAAAACATACTTTATATACTGGAAATGGCATCCGCTGTATAACGTGCTATGTTAGATACCTGAATAGTTGCTTGGTCTTGTCAAATTCAGACTGGATGACGATGACTAGATCAAATATCAACAGTTTATTCTCAGGACACTCATCGTAAAGCAAGTTTTAAAATGAGTGTCCTTACAAACGTGAAATTTCGTACCCGTGAATTTAAAAATCAAACAAGTTTCATGGCTAATCGGGCAAAAAAGGAGTTTTTTGTTTCCCTTATATTTTTCCAAATGAGTGTCCTTAGTTTATTCCACATGCAGCGCTTTAATTTGACAAGAAAGGGAAAACTTTTACAAAGAAAGGGTTAGAAGAGTAAATTAGACTTTCTGTCATTCTAAAAAACTCAGTCTCTCTAAATTGAGAACTGTTGAAATAGAGTAAAGTCTGTTATAGGGTTGGATCTGGCCTTTGCTTTATTTTTCTTTATGTAGTGACAGTAATTCAAGTGTGTGTTACTGTATTTTATTTATTATTTTGACAAAATGCTGTATAAATATTGAGAAATTTCTATTCCAGTTTTTAGTTTCATTGTATACAGCATGATTAAATGCTATAAGGATCATGGCAAATTATTAGTGAAAAAAGGATAGAAGTTTATACGTGGTTACGCCCATTGTTTGAGAATAGCCAGACCTAGAGTCCCTGTATGTTGACATATTTGGATATATAATCAGGGCTATCAAAATGGACGGGCCACGATCCTCCACTTTCTTGACGTCACATCCGGGGCTGATTTTTTTTTTGATGGTCACATTACGACACAGCTGATTGTCTTTGAAATATTGAAGTTGAAATGACGGTTCATGGATATTTGATTTTTTTTTAAATAAAGCCGTTTTTGAGATTGTTTTTACTTTATTCTGGCAGAACAATTTTTTTAAAATGTATAATAAGCCCTAATTTTTCATAGCCGCTTCATAAGCCCACACAAAAATTAAGTTTAAAGCAGAAGCGAATGTGACAATCACATATGACAAAGTCAAATACATGTCAAATATAACAGTTGGCATGGCGGGTAATTTGAATTCAAAATAAGGAATGCTAAATCTTGAAGATTTTAACCTTTTAATCATGTTGCTTCCTTACAAACCTTTGGTGGAATATCGGGATGGTGTCTAAGAATATTTCACTGAAATTTTGCGGAAATCTGTAGTGCCATTTTGAAAATATCATAAAAAAACGTCTGACCTCCCATAAGACCCAATTTAAAATTCAGCCCCGGGAGAACAGCTGATTTTTTCAGGGTCGTGGCCTCTATTTTTGTGTTGGCCTTGATATAATATATCCAAATATGTCAACATACAGGGAATCTAGCCAGACCCACCGCCAATACCTGTCCTCTGTACGCCCTGTTAAAGTAGAGGGAGGAACTCCGATTGTTTCCCCTAGCGAAATACCATTGAATCATCTGTATTTTTTCTTGAACGCTAAATGTAATACACGGCATGGCTTGAACATTTCTCATCTGTTTCGTTGCACAGGACGGAATGACGAAAAACTTCGTCGCGAGGTCATGATGTATTCCCCTACTTTCCGACTACCAGCCCGAATAAGGGTCTAAAACAGCGAAAACTATTTCAAGACATCGCCCAAAATATATTTTTCTCTCTTTTACTTCTCTCTTACACACATTAAGCAGAGCAAGCAGTCTATGAACGCTATAGCTTATAACTATGCTGTATTAAGGTCACTGTATAACGAAGTTCCTTAACTTCGTTATACAGTGACCTTATGCTGTATGTCCCCAATAATTAAAGGTGGTATGTATGGTATGTTTGATAGTGAAGACATGTTAATTGGGATTAAAAAAATTAACAAATATTTTTTTCAGCGCCTGCTCCACCTCTCACGCCAGCCCCACAAATCAAACGGGAGCCACCCTCGGTGGCCCCTCTTACTCCGGTACACGTAGCCCCTCCCACACCGGCACCTATGACGCCTCAACCGCCTATCGTGCATCAACAGCAACCACAATATGTGCAACAGGCCATCCAGCAAGCACAGCAACCGACTACAGTACGACCGGTGCCGCCTCTCTTGGCGACTATGCCAAGTGGACAAAGGACTATTATTACCACAGGTCAGATCCGATTATTTTTGGTTGGGTAGTTAAATTATTTTTTTTTGTAATATAGGTATAATTCACCATATCAGACGAGAGTAAAAATAGGTTTATCTTTTGGCCTGTATCCAGGTTGCAATTTCTGCTCACCATTAATCAGTTTTGGAATATATTTTGCACACTAGCGGATCAGAGTTTAATTCTGGGTTAAAATTTGTTCACAGATTCATGGCAGGCATACTCATTATTATGACTAACCCTAGCCGATATCGATGCAGCACTTTTTTTTCGGTTTCACACACAAAATAACGTGAGTCAACATAATTGTGTAGCCGCTAGTGCAACACAAATGATTTTATGATGTATGTACAGGCTGTCCCAAATTCGAATTTTTCGTAAAGGATAGAAGTTAACACGTGGTTACGCACATTGTTTGAGAATAGGGAACTTGCCCAAAAAATCGAATCCTTTAAAAACAATTAAAATCGTAAGGTATTCCTAGAAAAAGAAAAATTCCAATAACAATTAAATTAACTGAGAAATAAAGGTTTGAAATTGGAATAACTTGACCTGTTCTTAAAACGCGCTGCCATTGGTTGTGACGTCACGCCTTTGGATCTCGATCGTAAATAATTGATATTGTACTTATTGGAGCTTTGAACGTGGTGTTCAGTTATTTCCGGACGTAGTTTTGTATAAATTTTCTTAATTTAGTCTTTTGTGATTCTGTTAAAGACTGAAAATGGTTGATGGCGGGGTTTATAAAAGGACAATCAGACAATTTACCTAGAGTTGATATGTTTATGAATGCATTATACATTAAAAATTCGGAGGATTTTTCTCAAGCTGAAATTCGTGGTGTAAAAGCTCGCAAGTACGTATAAATATCTAAGTACTATAATATAATAATTATATATATATATATATATATATATATATATATATATATATATATATACTAATAAGTCTTATTAAAAATAAGTATATTAATTAAGTGAACCTATTTAAAACACTGTTTAGAATGAGCTCTATAAACACTAGTTCTGATTTATTTTCATTTATACCTACCCAGATAAGTACAGAGTGGTCCAAATTGGACACTTTTGATTGGAAACGCCCATTTCTAGAGGAGATAGAATAAAACTAACCTACATGTTACGAGCTCGATTTTTGTTAAAACATTAATGCTGAAAACCGCACATCGATATCTTAAACTACTTTCAAGATATATATTTTCAATTTGGTGCATTTTCGAACCACCCCCGTAACTTTTTTATTTATGAAATTTTTTTATTACTGTAAAAAGATTCCTGAGGCACTTTTTTAAGAGCAATTCAACTGTAAAATTAAATTTTATCTGTCACTTTTAGTTTTTGAGATATTACATAAGGTTTGTATTTTTCTTATGTAATGACCTTTTTTTTATTCGATTTTTGAAATCAGCGTAATTTTTTTTTTTAAATGACATGTCACACTTAATATTTTATTTTTTTTATTGTTTTTATATTTTTAGTTTTTAGTTACCTCTTAACTTTTTTTTTAGTATGCTGAATAAGAATTGGTTTAAATTATTTTTAAATTATTTAAAAAAAAAATAAATAAGTAATAACTAGTGCTGATTTATTTTCATTTATACCTACCCACATAAGTACAGAGTGGTCCAAATTGGACACTTTTGATAGGAAACGCCCATTTCTAGAGGAGATAGAAAAAACTAACCTACATGTTACGAGCTCGATTTTTGTTAAAACATTAATGCTGAAAACCGCACATCGATATCTTAAACTACTTTCAAGATATATATTTTCAATTTGGTGCATTTTCGAACCACCCCCGTAACTTTTTTTTTATGAAATTTTTTTATTACTGTAAAAAGATTCCTGAGGCACTTTTTTAAGAGCAATTCAACTTTAAAATTAAATTTTATCTGTCACTTAGTTTTTGAGATATTACATAAGGTTTGTATTTTTCTTATGTAATGACCTTTTTTTTATTCGATTTTTAAAATCAGCGTATTTTTTTTTTTTTAAATGACATGTCACACTTAATATTTTATTTTTTTTATTGTTTTTTATATTTTTAGTTTTTAGTTACCTCTTAACTTTTTTTTTTAGTATTCTGAATAAGAATTGGTTTAAATTATTTTTAAATTATTTAAAAAAAAATAAGAAGTAATAAAAAAATTAAAATATAAAAATAAAAAAATTAAATTTTAAGTGTGAAACATCATTTTAAAGGAAATTTTACGCTAATTTTAAAAATCGAATAAAATAAGGATAAATCCATAAGTAAAATATAAACTTTATGTAATATCTCAAAAACTAAAAGTGACAAATAAACTTTAATTTGACAGTTGAATTGCTCTTAAAAAAGTGCCTAAAGAATGTTTTTACAGAAATCAAAATTATTCATAAATAAAAAAGTTATGAACCGAATGGCCGTTATATTCATAAGGGGCCCGGGGTTTTTCTAAGGAGTGACGTCACAGCGGCTGCCGCGCATTTTGCTGTGTTTGAATATACCAATTAGCGATTCCAACTTTAATTATTTATTATAAAATAAGTATTGCGATTTATGGGCTGATATTTGGTATAATGCGTTTTCATACAGAAACACACATTTTAGTAAAATAAACTAAAAATGGGCAAGTTCCTTTATCCACCGCCAATACCTGTCCTCTGTACGCCCCGGTAAAGTAGAGGGAGGAAATTTCTGACTCCGATTGTTTCCCCTAGCGAAATACCATTGAATCATCTGTATTTTTTCCTGAACTCTTGGACATTTCTCACTTGTTTCGTTGCACACGACCGACGGAATGACGAACAACTTCGTAAAGTTCGATTTATTCCCCTACTTTCCGACTACCAGCCCGAATACGGGTCTAAAACAGCGAAAAATATTTCAAGACTTCGCCCAAAATATATTTTTCTCTCTTTTACTTTCTCTTACACCAGTGGCGGCTCGTAGAATAAAAATCTGGAGGTTGCAAAAGAGAATCGTGATTTTTTAACACACAAATATACGGATCAAGCTTTAATAATAAAGGAATAAATTACAAAATTAACATTCAATACACACCTATCGGGATTTACTTAAACGGACTACACAACAAATTAAAATAAGAAATTACCATGGAAAATAAACAATCGGCTTGCAACCTCACTAAGCTTTACGGGACGGCTTTGAAATCCACGCAGAGAAACAAAATCTCGCGCGCTTTGTCATAGGCGAATTGGGTTGCATTTGAGCTGCAAACCGCGAGATAAAGCTGTCGCTGTGGGCGCGCGATATAAGAGTTGCGTATTAGTGCGGTAGGAGCGTATAAATGTACATAATTCTGGTGGGAATTTAAAAATATATAATTAATAGTTCTTTTATTATTTTACCTATATTTTTTGGGGGTTGCGCAAACCTGCAAACCTATGGACGAGCCGCCACTGTCTTACACACGTTAAGCACAGCAAGCAGTCTATGAACGCTACAGCTTATAACCATGCTGTATGTATTTTTAGGGGTTTCATATATTTCTAGAGGAGATAGAAAAAAAACTGACTCTCACTTGCCAGCATCGATTTTCAAAAGGTGATTAAAGGTGAAAACCGCGCTTTTATATAGCAAGCCGCTTTTAAACTAATAGGATTTTTTGAAAAGACTGCATTTTTCATTTATAAAAATTTAGTTTTGGTGTAAATTACTTGTTTATGGATTTTTACCTTCGTAGCCCGCGCAGCAATGGCTAGAGGAGGTCTGCGTTTTAAGGAAAAAATTTTTTTTCAGATAACCCCGAAAATGTGTTATTTGGGTGTATTTTGACCTATCTTAGCAAAATCGTCCTCATGTCTGTCTGTGTGTGTGTTTTTGTGTGTATATCTGTCCGTAACACGATAGCTCCTAAACCGCTGCACCGATTTTTATAAGATTTTTAGGTAAAATAGTATTCGACAGTGTGAGGAGCTGATTAGATTTTGGGCAAAATCCATTAATGCTAATGACAGTTTTTAGACAATTAATTTTTTTTTTAATGCTAACTTTTTAACGGAGCATCGTTTTGCGGGGCGGTTTTTTGAATATAGTAGACCACATTTTTCTCAATAATTTATGTTATAACCAAAAACTTCGTAGGACGTTTCGTTTCTGAGATATTTACAATTAACTTTTTTTATTTTTTTTTTATTTGTACAACACACTGTGTTTATTGTATTACAGTCTAGGCAGTAAGACTAATTAGCAATTTTGTTTTAACTTAATTTACTAGAAAAGTCAGATTTAAACTTAGGGTTCACTCAACAGTTCTCCCCGCTTTGTTTAGTCTGTAACTCACAATTGTGTTGTGTTTGTAGCATTATTTTGTTTTATTCACTTAGTTTACTAGCTCAAACGGCTTCACTCTTTTTAGTCTTCGAACTAGCATAGTATTGTCTAGAAGCTGAATTGCTTCCACATTCACATGCCGATGAAGTCTATCTTCATGGCTTTTTGCGTACTTTTTTATAGTCTCTGCTACAGTTTCGATTTTTAGATCTCGATGAAGGTCACTATTTTGAACGTACCAAGGTGCATTCACAATGTTTCTTAATACTTTATTTTGAAATCTCTGTAAAACTAGAATGTTACTCTCTTAAGCACAACCCCATAGTTGAATAGTATATGTCCATACTGGTTTCAGTATTTGTCTATAAAGCAGTAACTTATTATGAATTGTTAAATTGGACTTCCTTCCAATTAGCCAGTTCATTTTTCTATACCTTATCTCAAGTTCTTCTTTTTTTTTCTTAACATGTGCTTTCCAGCGCAATTTGGCATCAAGTGTTATACCGAGATATTTTGCCTGATTTGAATATGGTATGGGAATGTTGTTAATTGTTATTTGTATGTGATTTATATTTTTGTTTGTAAAATAATAATAAAAAACATAAATTGATTTGGTTTCATTTAATTTTATTCGCCGCTTTGTGGTCCAACTGTGAACTTCGGTGACTGCATCCTGAAGTTTTTCTATGCATTTTTCAATACATTTTTCTACCGTCAATAAACCAGTATCATCTGCAAATGTTGCTAAGTGGCAATTTTCTGGCTTTGGGATATCGCAAGTTAATAATAAGTATAGATAAGGGCCTAGTACGCTACCCTGGGGCACGCCTGCTTAAATTTTTCTTAAATTTGAGTATGAGTCTTCCTGTTTTACTCTAAAATGTCTATCAGATATGTATGATTCCAAAATATCCGAATATTGTTTTGGCAGAAACCGTTTTAGTTTAAAAGTAAGGCCTTCATGCCACACTTTGTCAAATGCTTGTGCTACATCTAGAAAAACTGCAGAACAAACTTTTCCCTCTTCTAGTGCTTTTTCTATTATATTAGTAATTCTATGTACTTGATCTATCGTGCAATTTTAAGCAATAATTTCTCATAGAGCTTGGATATAATTGGCAGCAAAGATATTGGCCTGTAAGATGACACGTCATGGAGTGGTTTTCCCGGTTTTGGGATCATGATAACTTCTGCAACTTTCCACAGTTTAGGTACATACCTAAGCCTACAATTAACTGATATCGTGGAGTTGAAGTGTGCTAATGGGCTAGATAGGAAGGTATCCCGTTTATTATATTTTATTTTTACAAAGAATCCAATTCGTTAATTTGAATTTTATTTGTCACCGTTAGTTTTTAAGATATTACATAAAGTTTGTGTTTTTATTACGGAATGACTCTCTTTTTATGTTAATTTTCAATAAAAATTACGTATTTGATCATTTTAAAAATATTCCAAACAAAAAGAATATTAAGAAATAAAGGGGTCATTCCATAAAGAAATAGCATTCTTATTTTTTGAAAAAATATGCTGGTATAGCTAAAATAGCGCATGGTCAAAATAGGTCATACCATAATAGCGCATTTCCGTTCGGTATTCACATCGTTGGCCGCTGTGTAATGGGCATTGACGTTATTGCCCGGACAATGACGTTATCTGTTCGCCTGAATTTTAAATTATCAACATTGTCAAAATTATATGGCCATTCACGTTATTGGCCGGTCATTGACGTGAATGTCCAACAAGGATGGTCATTCACGTTATGGACATTACCCGTAACATATACATATAACCTGTATAACGCAAGATAACTCTTGAAAATGTAAAAAATCAGTTTGTTCTGTGTTTTCATTATTTTATAAAAAATTTAATAAATACTGTAAAATTTTAATTTTTGGTGGAAAAACTCTCGATCACATATTTCATTTACCTCCCTTGACAATCCTTGGGCACCACAAAGGTTTTCTACTTAAATTCATTGGCTGTATTTAAATAATGCTATTTTATTTTAGACCAAGCCACTGGAATCCAAACGGCCCAACAGATCATGGGTACGCCAGTGGTTGTTACTCAGCAAAGGCCCATCCTGCAACAGCAACAAATACAGCAACCGCAACAACCCCAGCAACAGACTGTCACTCATATCAGAATACAGCCCCAGCCCTCGGCAAATTTGCAACGAAGGGGATTGGCGCTTACGGTAAGATTATTCTGTCATTGCAAATTAATTTGTCAATAAGGCGCTGACTGTGACGTAGCCCGGCACCCCGACACAAAATAGGATTCTGAAACGTAGCACCATCTAATCTAATCGTATGCAAAGAAGAAAGATGGAAAACGTGCTGTGTGTGGATCGATAAAAATCGAAACGAATTTTATACTTCACACAAAGGTATGTGTGCCTAACTTGCGAGTGTCAGAAGGAGAGGGAAGAGTTGATTTTGGTTGTTTTCCTACTCACACAAGGTTGCATCTCTAGACGTACGTTTCTGTGTGTTTCACGTCATCAGTAGAGAACAGCAAACCCAGGTAAGCCAATTTTAACCAAAACCAACTCCTACATATGAAATACTCGCGGCGGTGCAATGCGAGCAAACGACAAGGTGTAGCGCCATCTAGCGGACTGGCTCGAGCACTCGAAACTTTAAGCACACTGGCATCGTCTTGTCTGAGACGCCGAAGCGCCATCTATGACAAGTTTCGTCCATTAATGTGGTATTAAAACCACGTAATCACGTAGCAGTGTCATTGACTGAACTTACACATTATTATCCGATTATGTACCATCTCTTTTTAAACCATTGTATTAGTAAGGGTGCTTAAAATTCTTAACACACATGAGTTTAATAACTAAACAGTGGTCCACTCGCACCCAATCTAAAACAATTTTGGGATTATTTTGCAAATAGAAGTGTTTATAAGATGCTATTTTGAAAATCAATGTCAATCGATTTTCTTCCATCAGCACACAGTGGGCTCCCGAACCTGTTTTTCGCCAAAAAGGGTTAAATTAAAAACATACTGAAACTTCTGAACACCTTTACTAAAAAAAGTGGATAGTCCAGTAGGCCTTGAAGAACCTATAATTTGATTGACGCAACTTTCAGTTATTTTTTAGAAGTGTAATTTTTCCTCAAACACAAAAAAGGAAGGAAAGATATATGTGACAATTATAGAGGTATATCTGTAACTAGTACGCTAAGCAGAATATATGACAAAATAATAAGAAATAAAGTGGAGAGCGAATATAAAGATATGGAGGCAGAAGAACAAGCTGGTTTCAGGGCGGGTAGATCGACTTCAGATCATCTCTTTTGTATAACCCAAGTTATTGAAAAGAAAATGGCATACGGACAAGAGCTCCATCTGCTTTACGTAGATTTGCAGAAGGCATATGATAGTATACCACTAAATCTACTTTGGAAAGCGTTGGAAAAGACAAACATAAGCGTACAACTAATTAAGGCCATCAAAGAGTTATACCGCAATAGTAAGGCAAAAGTTAAAATAAAAGCAAAACTAACCAAAGGCTTTCAAGTAAATAAAGGTCTTAAACAAGGTTGCTGTATCTCGCCTACGCTCTTCAAGATATATTTGGAACAAGTCCTTAAAGTCTGGAAGAGAAAATGCCAAAACATGGGAATTCCGTTGAATGAAACCACCTTGTATACTTTATGTTTCGCCGATGATCAGATAGTGGTGGCTCAGGATTATGACGACCTCGAATATATGACACGAAAACTAATAGAAGAGTACAATAAGTGGGGACTAGAGGTTAATATCAATAAGACAGAGTATATGTGTATTGGTGGAACGAAACAGGATCTAATCTTAAATACTGGGCAGCGAATTCAGTCCTGTGATGAGTATAAATACTTGGGTCTAAAAATTACAGCTGACGGAACACTATACAAAACTATAAAAGATAGAAACGTACAAGGAAGAAAAGCAATAACTTTATTAAATGGAATAATTTGGGACCAGAGTATATCAAAACATAACAAAAAGCTTATATATAACACCATTGTTAAAAGTATTATTACATACGGCTCAGAAGTATGGCCAATCAAAGATAGAACAGAAAAAATGCTTTCCGCTACGGAGATGGACTATTGGAGAAGAGCAGCAGGGAAATCAAAAAGAGAAAGAGTTACCAATCAAAGAATAAGAGAAATTATGACAGTGGGTTAACGTACTCTAGTGGATGACATAAGAACAAAACAACTGGTGTGGTACGGACATGTACAAAGAATAGATGATGGAAGACTACCTAAACAAATATTACAATGGAAACCAACTGGCCGAAGAAAACGAGGAAGGCCGAGGAGAAGCTGGAGAGAAGGAATAGATAGTGAAATAAGAATAAGAGGCCTAGATGATGAATTATGGGCAAACAGAAACGAGTGGAGATTGGGTATCGGAAGACGTAGAACGTTGTGAAACCGATAAATATATATATTTTTCCTTTCAAAAGAACGCGTTAAAGCTAAAGTACCATATTTGTATGGCAATTTGATCCAGATTTAAAGCCATTTGCGACAATATTTTATGTTGTATAAAATTCGCATAAAATAGATCTTGTAGATACATTTTCATTAAAATTTTGATGTGTAGACAGGTATAAGACAATGGTTCTTGCTTGGCAATTTTGAAATTCTATAAAAATATGGACAAAAATTTTGCTTTAGTTATCAATCGTTTATTTTTATTTTCTCAAAGAGTATCTTTCAAAAAGTATACTTTGAAATTTGCTACCACAAGTTGCCCATATGAAAGATATTATTATTAATTTACTAAAAAGGGATTTCTTTGAGAAAAACTAGTTTTATATTAATCATATACAACAAAGCATGTCAGTCTGAATAAAAGTGCTTCTCTATTATCTTTAAAGCACTTTACGCTAACTTAAACAAATAAAAATAGAAAAAATATAAATATAAAAAGTTAAAAATAAAGAAAATGTTCAGTATGACACGTCATTTTTATACTCATTTCAAAAATCAAATAAAAAGAACGTAACTCCATAAAAAATACTCTGCCAATATATGGGCCCCTAAGCTCACACTAGGTACTATAGTTATAGTGTACGTGTGAGCTAATATAACTAAAAACTGAAATATATTTTATTCAACTCCACACTAAATTACCTTTAGTTTGATACCACACAAGCCATGTTTTGACTCAAACTCAAATTTTTGAAATCCACCCCCACCCTTAAAAAAAACAAAAACTAAAATGTATTTTGTTAAACTCCGGACTCAATTACCTTTCGTTTGATATTACACCGCCATTTTTTCACTTAAACTCTAATTTTTGAAATATACCCCCACCTTTTTTTTAAATAAATTAAAATGTATTTTGTTTAACTCCAGACTCAATTACCTTTCGTTTGATATCATACACGCTATATTTTCACATAAACTCTAATTTTTGAAATCTATCCCCACCCTTTTATTTGGTTTGTGTTCGGTGGATTTTGTTCATTTTTAAATGGGACCATCTCGACCCAAGACACAGCCTAGGTATCAAATTTCATTGAAATCGGCCAAGCGGTTTTTGAGTTATGCGCGTTGGTCGACAGACAGACATATAGACAGACAGACAGACGGCGCAACAAAAAAGTTTCAAAATCATCTGAAACGCAAAGATATATAAAAAATTTTGAAATCGGAGCAACTTTTTTTTTTCGAAAAAATTAGGATCACCATAGCTCACACTACTATAGTATAGTATAAGTGTGAGCTAATACCAACAAATTACAGATGAGGTTAACTTTGAGAGGTGGACTTTTTATGAAAAAAAACTAGGTAAAAAAAACTTTTAAGATAAACGTTCCTCTTTTGAATCATGATAAACGTTCCTATTTTGAATCATCATCAGTTTACCAAACCTGACTTTTAACAAACTAATATAAAAACGTGGACGCTTTACAAATATTTATTTTGGTTGGACTTAAAAACAAATCTTTCTAGAATAATCAATCTTATTTGATTATGTAGTTGTTAAACTTGCAGGCTCTTATCCGCTACAAAGTCAAGGGTAAGTTCGTATTATTTTCTAGTTTTTGGTACAGCCAATGAATAATACCGTTAACTCTTTTTAATATTTTTAATTTCTAGTTAGGTTTTTAGCTTATATTATTATGCAAACTCCTCATCCTTTCCAACGCAACTTTGTTACGCATTATATGGTGAGCTCAATTTAACCTTAAACAACTCCAAGTACCAAGTTTGATACAAATCGGTTCATTCATTCATCTGATAGTCTATAGGATTAAGATTTTGGGTCCGCCATGCTAGTTTTTTTTGTTTGAGTACAAAATTATAATAAGCGACGTTAAACACCGCAGAGTTCCAGATTTAATACATATTGGTTCATAAATGTAAAAGTTTTCTATTTCGGGTCCGTCATGATATTGTTTTTTAGGTTTGAGTCAGAAACCTTAATTATCGGCTTTATACACCCCTAAGTTTCAATTTCGATATATATCGGTTCATAAATAGAAAACTCTGCCCTTTTGGATCTGTCATGTATTTTTTTTTAAGTTTGAGTTCATAATTATAATCGGCGACCTTAGACACACCAAAGTTCCAAATTTGATACCTATTGGCAAATAGGTTTTTACAAGCTTTTATTTAGCTTCAGATGTTCTGTCTAACTATCTAACTATCAAATCTTGTGAAGCGTTTTTGACACCCTTCCCATTATCCGATTTGGATGAAATTTGGTACACGCATAGTGGTCCCATGACAATACAACATTAAGAAAAATATATAAATATCCTCCCACCCCTACACCCACCCCTTCTATAGAAAAATGTGTTTTTGACAAACTTCCCGTTATCCGATTTGGATAAAATTTGGTATAAACATAGTGGTCCGACGATAATACAATAATAAGAAATAAATATACTCCCACCCCTACCCCCACCCCTTCCATAGAAAAATTTGTTTTTGACACTTCCCGTTATCCGAGTTGGATGAAATTTGGTATACATATAGTGATCCGATAACAATACAATATTAAGAAAAAATATCCTCCCACCGCTACCCCCACCCCCTTTTATAGAAAAATGAGTTTTTGACACACTTCCCATTATCCGATTTGGATGAAATTTGGTATTCACATAGTGGTCCGATGACAATACAACATTAAAAAATACTCTGCCAATATATGGGCCCCTAAGCTCACACTAGGTACTATAGTTATAGTGTACGTGTGAGCTAATATAACTAAAAACTGAAATATATTTTATTTAACTCCAGACTAAATTACCTTTTGTTTGATACCACACAAGCCATATTTTGACTTAAACTCAAATTTTTGAAATCTACCCCCACCCTTAAAAAAACAAAAACCTAAAATGTATTTTGTTAAACTCCGGACTCAATTACCTTTCGTTTGATATCACACACGCCATATTTTCACTTAAACTCTAATTTTTAAAATATACCCCCACCCTTTTTTTTTTTAAATTAAAATGTATTTTGTTTAACTGCAGACTCAATTACCTTTCGTTTGATATCACACACGCCATATTTTCAAATAAACTCTAATTTTTGAAATCTACCCCCACCTTTTTATTTGGTTTCTGTTCGGTGGATTTTGTTCATTTTTAAATGGGACCATCTCGACCCAAGACCCAGCCTAGGTACCAAATTTCATTAAAATCGGCCAAGCGGTTTTTGAGTTATGCGCGTTGGTCGTTACAGACATACAGACAGACAGACAGACAGACAGACAGACGGCGCAACAAAAAAGTTTCAAAATCATCTGAAACGCAAAGATATATAAAAATTTTTGAAATCGGAGCAACTTTTTTTTTCTCGAAAAAATTAGGATCACCATAGCTCACACTACTATAGTATAGTATATGTGTGAGCTAAAATATCCTCCCACCCCTACCCCCACCCCCTTCCATAGAAAATGCGTTTTTGACACCCTTCCCATTATCCAATTTGGATGAAATTTGGTATACATATAGTGGTCCGATGACAACACAACATTCAAAAAAAAATCCTACCACTCCTACCCCCACCCCCATCTATAGAAAAATGCGTTTTTGACACACTTCCCATTATCCGATTTGGATGAAATTTGGTATACATATAGTGGTCCGATGACAATACAACAATAATGAAAAAATGTCCTCCCACCATACCCCCCACCCCGTTCCATAAAAAATGCGTTTTTGACACACTTCACTTCAAATGACTTTTATAAAATTTGGTATATGCATAAAGGTCCGATGGCAATACAGCCCAAACAAAAAATATATTTCTACCTCAACCCCCACCCTCTCCTTCCCCCAATAGACAAATGAGTTTCCAAACAACTCACGATCAGCGATTTTATTATAATCTAGAATAAACTCTTCTGCTCTGCTATTGAACAAATATTTTCATTTAAGAGAGTAGATAGCTTAGACTAAAAAGTAGAAAATAAATTGGTAAAAAAAAAATTTTAAGTCACAAGCTTTTATAAAATGCACTAAAAATTAAAAAATAATTTTCTAACTTTCTAATATTATCATAATAATAAAAGCGATGGCCGACTGATGGAAATTTTGACGATGTTAGCACGATAAGATATCCGTATCAATTAAATATCACTATTTGCAAGAATCAATCTAGCAGAAAAATGCAGAGGTACCAAAACCAACCAACCCGACCCAAGATGCATTTCTCTGACATAGGTATGGCAATGGCATAACATTGCGGCACATCAAACATATCTTTGATGACCTGCTATGTTGAATATTCTTTAAGTGTTTAGATCACAAATTAAGATTAACTTATGCTTTGATTTGCGGCCATCGCTTTTATTATTATGATAATATTAGAATGTTAGAAAATTATTTTTTAATTTTTAGTGCATTTTATAAAAGCTTGTGACTTAAAAAAAAATTTTTACCAATTTATTTTCTACTTTTTAGTCTCAGCTATCTACTCTATTAAATGAAAATATTTGTTCAATAACAAAACAGAAGAGTTTATTCTAGATTGTAATGAAATCGCTGATCGTGAGTTGTTTGGAAACTCATTTTTCTATTGGGGGAAGGAGAGGGTGGGGGTAGAGGTAGAAATATATTTTTTGTTTGGGCTGTATTGCCATCGGACCTTTATGTATATACCAAATTTTATAAAAGTCATTTGAAGTGAAGTGCGTCAAAAACGCATTTTTTATGGAAGGGGGTGGGGGGTAGGGGTGGGAGGACATTTTTTTCATTATTGTTGTATTGTTATCGGACCACTATATGTATACCAAATTTCATCCAAATCGGATAATGGGAAGTGTGTCAAAAACGCATTTTTCTATAGACGGGGGTGGGGGTAGGAGTGGTAGGATTTTTTCTTCAATGTTGTATTGTCATCGGACCACTGTGTGTATACCAAATTTCATCTAAATCGGATAATGGGAAGGGTGTCAAAAACGCATTTTCTATGGAAGGGTGTGGGGGTAGGGGTGGGAGGATATTTTTTCCTTAATGTTGTATTGTCATGGGACCACTATGTGAATATCAAATCGGATAATGGGAAGTGTGTTAAAAACGCTTCACAAGATTTGATAGATAGTTAGTTAGATAGTTAGACAGAACATCTGAAGCTAAATAAAAGCTTGTAATAAAATAGATCAAATTTTTGGTCAAATTTAAACCTAGCTCCTTCTTTTTAGAAAGCCTAAAACGATAAAAGTCGATGAAAGTTATAGGTATTTAATAAGACATAGATTTTGGTAAAACATTTTGGGGTTGCCCTATATGTGATGTAAAATGATTACAGCACCTAATTTTTCATTGCTTTGAAATCCTGCTATTCATACAATATTATGATGTGTAAAGGAAATTTTTACGTCTTTTAGATTAAAAATAATAAGCAAAAAACCTGATGTCCAACCGCTCCCATAAGTTCGTGCCATTGTGCGCCGCCGCGACTGTTCGGCGCGGCTCACGTTTAAGGCGATATAATAAAACAAAATATTTCCCTATTAATAAATTGACTTTTTAGAGAGAACAAATGCTGGAAGCCCAAGACATGTTCCGGACGGCAAACAAGGTCACCCGACCGGAAAAAGCTCTTATTTTGGGTTTCATGGCCGGCTCTCGGGACAACCCATGCCCGCATTTGGGTAACATCGTCACCATCAAGCTGTCCGAAGACCAAGAAAATGTTCTACAACCGGACGAGACTTATCTTACCATGATGGTAAGTTTTTACTGGCCCGGATTGTATTTTTATTTTTTGTATTAAGAACTTGGCTGTGCCTTAAAAGTGGACTACTTCCCCGAAATTCGTGGATTAACTGGGTAATTGTAATAAAAAATTACATTAAAATGGCGCACATTTCACTACTTTAGGAAGATAAAAATATTTTTGATTTTTTTATATAAAGATAATAATGAAAATACTAAATTAAGTGTAAAAATACTCTGCCAATTGATGGACATTTTCACATGTTTAGCATTTTTGCCACTTCTTCAAACCTAACAATAATCTAAACTCCAAACTCACTTATGATAATAAATCAGTTTATTTATCAATCGAAATTTTTAGAATACAAAAATAAGGTAATTAATGATAAATAAACATTTGGCACTGAAGCATAGCTTGTTGCGTACCATTAATTTGTTACAGTACTGTGAAAATCTCTCCTCCTCCGCGTTGTGCCATAAGTGGCTAAAAAAGGTTAAAATTTAATTTTTTAAAACTCTAGGCTAAATTGCCATTCGTTTGATACCATATTAACCATATTTTATATAAAAATTTATTTTGACAATTCTCCACCCCCAATAGTACTTCCAGTTATGAAAAAGAACTAAAATGTATTTTTTTAGTTGACTCAATTACCTTTTATTTGATAACACATATTTTAACAAAAAAAATTAATTTTGAAAATATACCCCTTTTTTCTTGGCTTACATATAGTCTGAAGAGATGAGCATTGTTTCTATAAGCCAAGCTTTTCATAAATCTTATTGTCATTTTTTACACGATTTCCATCTATAAAGTAATTTAGAGCAATTCCACGCCAAGTCATCCAATTTACAAAAAAAGTGTTGCCCTGATATTTAATTTTTTTCTTTAATCATGCTTACTAAATGAAACAGCTCATGCTTAACCACTTTTGCACAATTTTAGATTTTTTAATCCAATTAGTATGTTGTACACGCATTTGAAAAGTTTAAAAACGGACAAAATGGGACTTTAAAGAAAATACTCTGCCAATATATGGGCCCCTAAGCTCACACTAGGTACTATAGTTATAGTGTACGTGTGAGCTAATATAACTAAAAACTGAAATATATTTTATTCAACTCCAGACTAAATTACCTTTTGTTTGATACCACACAAGCCATGTTTTGACTTAAACTCAAATTTTTTTAATCTACCCCCACCCTTACAAAAAAAACAAAAACTAAAATGTATTTTGTTAAAGTCCGGACTCAATTACCTTTCGTTTGATATCACACACGCCATATTTTCACTTAAACTCTAATTTTTAAAATATACCCCCACCCTTTTTTTTAAAATAAATTAAAATGTATTTTGTTTAACTGCAGACTCAATTACCTTTCGTTTAATATCACACACGCCATATTTTCACATAAACTCTAATTTTTGAAATCTACCCCCACCCTTTTATTTGGTTTGTGTTCGGTGGATTTTGTTCATTTTTAAATGGGACCATCTCGACCCAAGACCCAGCCTAGGTACCAAATTTCATTAAAATCGGCCAAGCGGTTTTTGAGTTATGCGCGTTGGTCGTTACAGACAGACATACAGACACACAGACAGACAGACAGACAGACATACAGACAGACAGACAGACGGCGCAACAAAAAAGTTTCAAAATCATCTGAAACGCAAAGATATATAAAAATTTTTGAAATCGGAGCAACTTTTTTTTTCTCGAAAAAATTAGGATCACCATAGCTCACACTACTATAGTATAGTATATGTGTGAGCTAAAAATTATGCTCATAGTAAACAGCACCTAAAAAAATTAACCTATAATTTTGAAAACATGCATAAAAGTAGTTTTCAAAAAAATGTGATGTTTAGCAAAATCTTTTATACTGGCTTAATTAGAGGAATTTAGAGAATATCCAAAAAACGCAGAAATTTTCGAAGTTTTCATATTTTTTTGGGGTATAAATGTAATGTTTTCTTAAATTTTTGATACAGTGTTGGAAAGCTATACTCAAGGACTATATCTTCCTTTTATAAAACATGTAGACGTTAGCTTGGAGTTCTACGAAGAAGTTCAGAATGTCTGGGAAATTCCTCAAATTCAGCATCAAAAATGACCCTGTCTATCGGGGTGCTGGTGGTAATCAAGTAGGGTAAATTTTTTACTGTATCATATACTTTTAAAAACAAGAATAAAAAATCTGGGTCTGTAATCCTTAAGGTTACTACACATTTTTTTGTTATTTCAATATTTTTAGTGATGTTAAATTGCATCACAAATTACAGGCGTGGATCTACGGGGGGGGATGCCCCCCCCTAATCTGAAACTTTACTCAGTTTTGACACACAAAATACACCTGGTCACTATGCGAAATAGTTTTGTGAAATATTTATTATGATATTTTCCCCCAAAATAAAGTTTCTAGATCCGCCCCCCTTTATCAGAAGGTAAAGTTTATTTATATGAGCACTGTTGAATAAATTATGATCTAAACTCTCTTCATAAGGTCACTACACAAATTTTTTAAAAGCTTATTTACTTTTTTAGTAGTTACCTACTGTCATATTTAAAAAATCGGAAAAGACGTTGAGTTTTATAATTTCAGAAACCGAAAAAAAAATTTTTCTGAGCTTGATGTAAATTTAGCATCCAGAGTAGTGAAAAAATGGTGTCCAGCTGTTGTTTGTTTGAAATTTTAATGTAAAACAAATTGTTTCACAGTACCTCCAAACGCATCACATGGGCTTTTACCATGCGTTAGTTTTGTAGTTAGTTTTTTTAATGCCCAGTGGCGTATGCAGAAATTTTCCAAGGGGGTTGGGAGAGGGGGCTTGAGTAAAAGCAAAGTCCTGGAAAACCATTTATTTCTCCTTTCAGAAAAATTCAATCTTTAGGAGAAGTTATTTAATGGCTTTGGAAAGATTAGGCCTCCAACCCCCCTCCCTCCTGCTTACGCCACTGTTAAACCTGAACCATTTCATTTACCAAAGAAACAAACTAATTAATGTCCGTGTCTCACCAAAAATGTATTCTTAAAACTAAAAAAAAATTTCCGACAGTGTACGAAGATGGGACTTGAACCCACAAACTAGGATGTCACGCAAAACAGTATGTGGCTATAAATAAGATCCCCTGACGATGATTTTTATACATAATTTTTTTCCTTTTGCGACTCAATAAAAAAATTTGATTTTTTACATGCTTTAATCAAATAGCTTAAAAGTTGATGTTAAAATGACAGACCCAGATTTTTTATTTTACTTTTATTTAGACGATACATTGTCAAGTAAAACAAGGCACAAGCGAAGTTTTAATAGACAGATAGACGTGACAAGTTTTTTAGTCAAAAGTTTCCAATTCTGAGGTTTTTGCGGTTTTTCCAATTTTAAAAATTTAGTTTGGCGAAAGCAATAGACCTAGACATTTTTCTTTTGCCTTATATGATAGTCAAGCCACTGAGCTTTAATATGCGTATAGACTTTTTTTTGATGGACCATATTCAGCACCGGTGTAAATAATTAAAAATCGCGAAAATCATAAAATTTACTATTTTTTTAAAACTATTTTTGCCATGTCAAAAAAGTAAGGTTATTTTTTTTTCTCTATAGGATTATCCAACCAATATTAAAGATTTCTTCCGTCAAATTTCTTTTTACATAATGATTTAATACAATAGAAATTAAAAAAAATAAGGCCTGTAAAATACGGGAGGCGACATTAAAAATTAAAATTTGTTAATTTGGTTTTCCTAAGGCCACTAATACATGTTATCAAAATTTGGATTTTTTTCGTGACATGGCAGCTACCCCCATTGGATGATTTGGCGTGGAATTACTCTTTAGACACAAAAACGTTTACCATATTACGTTTCATTTCCTTTTGAGAGTTTTTAAAAAGCTAATTTTAGCTACAAAATCTATCTTTTGTGTAGTTTAAGATGTGTTCATTGTACTTTGAATGTATATATAAAAAAACACTCCTTGCACAACCAAAAATAAATTATTTTCTATCTATAAATATTATCGGTGGCCTAACTGCAATAATCTAACATTTTGATAATTTTTAGATTATTTGTGATTTAGGCAAAATGGGCTGCCTACTTTTATGGTGTACTTATAATGATGTAAGACAATTCGTGGGAATTACAAATATAGCAATAACCCTATATGTGTTACCTAAACTGTTTTTCGCTTTCCCTGTAAAGTTGCATTTTTTCAGATACGGGGTATTGCCATCGTTATGTCAGGTTATGATTGCCTTAACTACCTGAAAATAAAATGCCTGTTCTAGAAAAGGGCGCTTATTTAGACCTAACAAGGAGGTTTTCTCTCTTCAACGAATCGAACTAAACCTACCATTTACTTGGTAAAATAAAATAAAAATATATAAACAAACAAATATATCGAGTCAAGCTAACTAAGATAGTCTAAACAATTTTCATTGCCAATATCATTAAACAAAAAATTCTAGCTGTGAATCGGTCCGCGGTGAACTGTCGCCCCGATAAATCGATCGTGGCGAAATGTCTCCTACCCGTTTTCAATATACGCGGTGTCCCATAAGTAGCGAAACACCTAAATAACACGTTTTTCGAAAAAATATTTCAAGCAAAACTTTTAGGGCTTATAAGTAACTATGACCCTTAGTTACTTCACTTTGACACATTGTTTATAGGTTATTTTGGGGTCAAACAACTTTTTTTAAAGGGAAACTCCAATTTATTTTTCTTGGCGTTAGAAGACGTCAAAATTATCTTTCTAAAAATGTATGCAACGTATCAATATTTAAATACAGTAAAAAGCACAAGATATATTAGAATCCCTTTTCAATTACAGATTCACCAATCGACAATCGGTTTAATCGTCGCTAACTTGTCTAAAAAATTAACATGTAAAATATAGCGGGCAGCTGACACTGACTTACACCGTTTTTATTCGACATTTCCTAGTGACGTTTGGATGTTTAAATATGGCTACCATTTTTAAACCAAAATATTTTATTCTTTTTATTTATTTATAACCTTTGTGTGGAAATAATGTCTTTGTTACAACGAAAAAAGATGACCCATATCGCAAGGTATTTATGAACAATTTATATAAATATTAAAAACTATTACATTCACGGGAAAAATAAGTTAAACCTTCAACCAACAAGTAGACTAGGATTGTAGCACTTAGCACTGTAGACCCTTTAGTAAATACTACTACTATGTCGGTTTAGAACGTTTTTCTACGTGGTCCGACGCCTATTCTCCACCTCCTTCGATCCTGACAATCATCCTCAGTCAGATTTTTTTGACTTATTGATCTTTGGATTGACTGTTGCCATTCTAGTTTCGGACGCCCTCTTTTTCTGCGTCCTATTGGTTGCCAATCTAGGACCTGCTTTGGTAATCTTTCGTCGTTCATCCGTTGTACATGGCCGTACCATATCAGTTGCCTTCTAGTGATGTCATCCGTTATGCTTCCCTCGATTCCCATTCTTTCTTTTATGATCTCATTTCTTATGTGATCTATTCTAGATATTCTCATTGATCTTCTTATTGCATCCATTTCGACACTTTCCATTTTTGTTTTGTACTTTTCTGTTACGCGTCTCTATTCCATACAACAGCGTGCTTTTGACCATTGTTTCATATATGTTAAATTTTACATTCTTTTTTATCTCTCTGCTCCATAAAATACTGTTAAGACATCCAATAACTTTTTTTGCTTTTACTATTCTTTTTTCCAATTCTTTACAGTCTGTACCTGTCTTATCAAATGTGACACCCAAGTATACATACTCATTGCATGGAGATATTGTTTGTCCATTTTCTAGTACTAACTCACTGGATTCGTTTCCAATACATAAGTACTGTGTCTTGTCCACGTTCACTGTTAATCCCCACTTTTGGTATTCTTCTGTTAACTTTCTCATCATATACTCCATGTCTTCTTTATCATTAGCCACAATTACTTGGTCGTCAGCAAACTGTAGTGTGTATATGGTAAATCGGTCGTTAAGTTGTATTCCCATGCCGTGCACTTTACGTTTCCAGTTTTTCAGAGCTACTGCGATATATATTTTAAAAAGAGTTGGAGAGATACAACATCCCTGTCTTAAACCTTTTGTTACCAGGAATTCTTTTGAAAGTCGATTTCCAATTTTAATTTTAGATTTTGACCCTTTGTATAGTTTTTTTATCGATTTTATGTATGTATGATTGATATTAGTTTGCTCTAACACTGTCCATAATTTTTCTACTGGAACGGTATCATATGCTTTTTGTAGGTCTACAAAGGTAACATGAGTCTCTATATTTCTGGCGCTTCTTTTCTCAATTACTTGTTTAAGACAAAAAACATTATCACTACAAGATCTGCCTGCGCGAAACCCACTTTGCTCTTCTTCTTCTTGTTCATGAAAATCATTCTCTATTAGATCTCTAAGAATCCTACCGTACAATCTACTTAGAGTACTGGTTACTGAAATTTCTCTGTAATTGTTGCAATCCAGCTTGTTTCCTTTTTTATGTATTGAGGATATGAATGCAAGTTTCCAATCATTAGGTACTGGATGTCCGTTTATGCATTGGTTAATAATATATGTGAGATTTTCGACTAGTTTCTCTGATCCATATTTGAGCATTTCAGCATATATTCCCCCAGGTCCGCTAGCTTTTCCGGATTTAAGCTTTTTAATATTATTCTTTATCATTTCTTTTTCGATGATTACTTCCTCTCCATGTACTTCTATGTCTCTTCTCGGAGAGACTGCCAGATATTCGGGTCTCGTCTCCTGCAGCAGTCCCTTGTAGTGTTCTGTCCATTGTTCTGGTTTGATTATCTGGATGTTTACTTTTTCTTTTGTTGGGTTTTTTACTGTAGAAATGAATTTCCATACTTCAGAACTCTGCCTACCTCCTACGTGTGTATTTATGTCGTGGCACTTGCGCTCGAACATTTCATTTTGTTCTGTGCGTATCAAATTTCTTAGCTGTCTTCTGGTTTCCCTGTAGATTTCTAGGTCTCTTTGCTCCTTAGTACTGAGCCATTTCAAGTATGTACGTTTTTTCTCTTTGACCATTTCCTGTATTTTGTCCCTTTAGTAAATACTGGTATAAAAGACTTTAAAATTGCTTCACCTTTTTTTCAACCCCTTAGGTATTAGCGATCTCTTTTATCATAGCAACAATTGTAGCTTAGGGATCAGTAAACATTGTTGCCAAGTTTAGCTAAAATCCGTCAAGCAATACTGGAAATTTGGTTTTTTTCACATCAACATATAGTCCCAAAAAAAATTGAATTAACTTCACTGCTTTCTTATCTCTTAGGTATCAGCGACCCTTTTTATAGTAGCACGAAACGTAGGTAACCGAAGACTAACGAAAATTTTTGGCAAGTTCACCTTGAATCCGTTCACCACACTATAATCCAAAATACTTTAAAATTATATCACCTTTTTTCAACCCTTTGCGTATAAGCGACTTCTTTCATTATATAACAGCATTGTAGCTTAAGGAACAAAAAACATTGTTGCCAAATTTAGTTAAAATCCGTTGGCGTGCGGATAATGTAGGTGGAAAGGCGTTGCCTACCCTAGATAAAATTGAAAACACTTTTTTTTCATATTATCCCATTTTAAATAGCGTCATGACATCTTCAACAAAAAAATTCGTAATGCGCATGTTTTCATTAGTTTTTGTTCTAAAAATGGACATATTTCGATTAATTACATGTACTGCTTTATCGCGCATTTTTCATCCAAAGTTTTTCTAATAGGTGCTCTATCCCACTAAACACAAAAACGTTTTAATAATGTCAAAATAATGTATAATTTAAAAACATAACGTTAGGTTGGATATTAGTTCTAACGTCATATTCATAGTGAAAAAGAAGCTTAATAACCCGTTTTCTGACGTTAGAAAAATAATCTTGTTTTTATAACGTTTTTTAAAATGTTTTTCGAACGTTAAAAAAATATTGATTTTTAACAGTGGAAAAGAAATGTTTTTCTAACATTGAAAAATAAATGTTTTTTTAACAATGAAAAAATATATTTTTTTCAAATATCTCTAAAGATAAGGTAACATAAATAACGTAAATAAAATTCTTCTATTTTGGAAACGCAGGGCAGCAACAGTCTGTTGAGGTTTTCGTGAACTGCAAATTCGGATCCGTAGCTTCTGAAAATAAAATTTAAAATTCTATGTAAACAATAATTTTGTAGTAAGTGCCTCGCTACGAGGCCAAACAATTCATGCTCAAGTAAATACAAGGCAAACAATTTCAAGGCGCCTATTCAATTTAGCATGAATGCAAACGACGCATTTGTTTGGTCCCACTGCGAGGCTTGCGAATTCTGCCTCAAATGAATACGCGGCTTAAGGTCCGGCGGCTAATCATTCGCGGTGAATTGTCGCATTTCCTGTCTGATTACCTATAACGTTAGGTGTGCGATATTTCATACAAAACCATTTTTTTTTCTTTTGTTTACTTTCTTACTTTAGGTTGTGGTGCTTCATTTAGATCACTGCGTACACATATGTTGCTCTTTAACTACACCATCTTTCCCACACAACTGGAGTAATATTCCTATCCAAATATGTATTCACTATCATTATTAATAATTGTGCTTTTAATTTGCCATGTTTGTTTCTACAAAAGGTAAATATTGTAACCAAAATTGCACAGAGCGTATCTGCTATCGACTCGTATGAACTCGCAGCGAAATGCAACTAAACATGGCGATGGCCCGTTCTGGTAGTGGAACTATGCGGCAGCGCCCTCTATAGTATCATGTTTTTTTAATGTTTAAAAAATAAAACATTTATTAGCTTCATATATCTTAAATTCAACGTTAGAAATGAGATCTAGGAAAAACATTATAAAAATAACCATATATTGATGGTATTATTTTTAATGTTAGTGAAATTATGGTTTTTTTAATGCTGTTTTCTTAACATTATTAAGAAATATATTATTGGTAATGCTTTTACATAAAATTTTCGTTAAGATTTTGTACATGTTTTTTAATGTCAAAAGTTGTCAAATTTGTGTAAGAAAAAAAAACATTTTTTTTTCTTCAACATTTATTTAACGTTTTTTACGATTTTGTACTTAGTGGGATATGACTTGTAAAGGCTGAGTCTGTTTCGATTCTCGAAAGACGTTGTATTCTGCAGACCGCTGGCGCTGTAAGAATGACAGAGACAGAAAAGAGAGACATTGAGTGGATTTTTCGCGTCCCTTGCACACGAATATTCGTGCATGCGTATTAGTTCAGGCTCGACATGTGAGATTTGAGCGATATACTGCATTTAATGAGAGAAGCAACAGTCTGGTATGGATAAACATCGTGGCTTGAAAAATGTATTTGAAAGTAAATAGCAACGTTATCCCCAAAATCGCATGCTTGGTTTAGTCACTCCAAATTTGAAAACTTCTGCGCCCGCGCACTCTGTTAGGAATCACTTTCAAGAATGTTTGCAGCCTGTTACACATCACCTTAAAAATGGACCAGTGTACAGAGTGATCCAAATTGGACACTTGATACGAAAACGCCCATTTCTAGAGGAGATAGAAAAAACTAACCTACATGTTACAAGCTCGATTTTTGTTAAAAAAATAATGCCAAAAACCGCACATCGATATCTTGAACTACTTACAAGGGTGGTTTTCAATTCGACGCATTTTCGACCCACCCCCGTAACTAGTTTATTTATGAATAATTTTTATATCTGTAAAAACATTCTTTAGGCACTTTTTTAGGAGCAATTCAACTGTCAAATTTTAGTTTCTGAGATATTACATAAGGTTTGTATTTTTCTTATGGAATGACCCTTTTTTTTATTTGATTTTTGAAATCAGCGTAGAATTTCCTTTAAAATGATGTATCACACTTAATATATATTTTTTTATTGTTTTTTATATTTTTATTTTTTAATTAGGTACCTCTTAATTTTTTTATTTTTTTTAATTTGATAATTTTAAAATATTTTAAACCCATTCAACAAACTAAAAAAATATAAAAAGAATTAAGAGGTAATTAAAAAATAAAAATATAAAAAACAATAAAAAAAATAAAATATTAAGTGTGACATTTTAAAGGAAATTTTACGCTAATTTCAAAAATCGAATGAAAAAAGGACCATTCCGTAAGAAAAATACAAACTTTATCTAATATCTCAAAAACTAAAAGTGAAAGATAAAATTTAATTTGACAGTTGGATTGGTCATAAAAAAGTGCCTAAAGAATGTTTTTTAGAGAAACAAATAATATTCATAAATAAACAAGTTATGGGGCTGAGTCGAAAATGCGCCCAATTGAAAACCACCCTATATCTTGTAAGTAGTTCAAGATATCGATGTGCGGTTTTCGGCATTAATTTTTTTACGAAAATCGAGCTCGTAACATGTAAGTTAGTTTTTTTCTATCTCCTCTAGAAATAGGCGTTTCCCATCAAAAGTGTCCAATTTGGACCACTCTGTACTGTGGACTATTCATGGTTTCCTTTATTACAGGTTGAAACACACTTCCAAATGAACTACAACAACGGCGAGTGGAAGAGGATAAAGAAGTACAGACTGCTTGACACACAGATGGATCAACTGCCGCAAAACCCTGCAGCTACCGCGCTCGTATGATAGTCAACCATTAAGTTTGATTAGAAAATTTGTTGATAATGATCATATAACCCTTATTCCAGGTAAAAAAAATTGTCTAATGAACTATAGGTATTCCAAAACAAATCAATTGGTTGGACATTTACAAGTATTAAATAAGCAACGTAACTTATGAACAGGGGCTGAGAGATTTTAGAGTCAAATAAACAAAAGAATACAGCGCACATTCAGCTGGCTGATAAAATGTTTTGGACTCTTCAGGGGCTGTTTGGGCTTGCTCTTTTACCCTTGCGGGTTCTCAGAGCAGCCACTAAATTGCACATAAAAAGGTCCCGTTTTTAAGGATAAGAAATTCATAGCCTTACTGGTCCAGTGCATTAGCACGCTGGGTGGCAATTGAGGAATCACGCTTGCTACAGTGGCGGTAGTGTAAAATGTACATTCATTTACCCCGGTAACCAGACTAGATGAGATCGGATATCTCGTTTGTTATACACTCCCTCAGTCGGTAAGCCATTCTAAGGGATAAAAAGACTAGATAAAAAAATATCCGGTCTTAGAGACCTGGAAAACAAGTGATCACTCACTTTACCTACTCAAATTCAATTCTAGGGGTGATATATTTACCCCGAGTAGGGGGTGCGTTCTACAGAAATTTCAATTTTGTATAAAATGTCCGGGGATTTTCTAAATTTTTAAAAGTTCTCGACAAATCTTGGTTGGAACGTTTTCCCATTGTCAACATGTATATAAAGGTTTAGCTCTTGTTGTAAATTACGAGGATGGGATGAAAAGTTTCTGGCCTAGCATAGAACGCAACACCATAGTGACTAAATAATAATTTATTTTTCCACATAGTCCCCTTGTAACCCAAGCAGCATTTGGACGTCGTATTACGTTACACATACGTTGCTTGCGATAAACGCGACGTCGGGTGCCGACGTCGTTTCGACCGCCTGACGACCCTCGTTTGCACCTAAATGGGGAATACAAATTCGGGTCGCTACGACGTCAGCATCTGACCTTATTGGTAATAGAGTTTACCAATTAACAACGTAAGTCTACGTTGGATTTCCGTCACTTAAATTTAGTCGCAAACAGGTAAGTTGCGTTTGGTTTCGTTTCCATTGCCTAGAATACATATAGTTTTTGCTAAAAAGAATTTCTGTCGAGTAACTAAAATTATACCTGATAAGTAAATATTTTACACTTATTATAACAAGTCTCATAAAAATGGGTGCATTTTACAAATGACAATTATAGTCATGCATGAAAGGCGGTATTAGAATATTAATAATTTATATTTTAAAGCAGGAATCCAACAAAAATTTTACGACGAAGGCATGTTTATTGATAAATGTGATTAAAATACTTTCAAAAATAGCAAGCGCTCCTGAAATATGCAAGATTTACTAAAATATTGTTACGGGTTCACAACGACAAATTAAAACTCGCAATTGTTGAAAACGATACGTCAATTTATTTCGACAAATTATGTACAAAAACACGCACTTAAACTTACTAATAACTTGCTAATAATTCACTACTTTAATACGCCTATTAACTTCGCGTTAACATCTAGCGATCACTACCATTGGTTATCTCTGACTGCCCGATGTACGACGTCCGGCCCTATGTATAACGGGCTGCCTACTATTCGAGAATTTTCCATCCTTGTTCGATTCGGAATTATTCCAACCTTTTCTAGAACACGGACCGTTCGCATACCAGTTTGTCACAGATAACGCAACTAAAACCTAGATTAAGAATACAACCATAAAATACGTCAACCTAATACTACACTAAACCTAAATAAATTCTAACTATAAAATTTAAATAACTTAAATTTGTAACAATATATATTTGTTAAATAGATCTAATTTTTATTATTTTTTTTATTTTTGTAAAAAAAATGTTTTGCTGCCTCACTAAACTCAAATTTGTTAATAATTTTACAATTATTCTTTCATTTCTACTTAAAGTTAGAAAAAGAAAAAAATATTTTATAATGGCCGACAGACGCTTACCTTTTCAGAATGGCGGATTACTGTGTCTGACTTAATGTGAACTAATAATATACCAATTCGGACCGGGTCTCCACTTTTGGTTGTGAAAGATAACCAAAGAGTCGAAGTCCGACGTCCGGCAAACGTATTTCGTCCCATTAAATTCGGACGTTCCCCCGCATGATTTTGCGTCGGCCTACCAACGGATTGGAACTCAACGTCCGCTCTTTTTCTACTACAATAGGTAAATCCCACGGTCCCAAAGCTAACTACCCACCGAAATCATTGTTTTTTTTTTATTTTTTAGAAATGTTTGTTTTAATATCAAAAATCTAAGGGAAATAAAACCCATACCCTACCTGTGGGAAGAGGATGGGGTATTATGGTTTCCAAAATCCAAAAAAGATATAAAACTGCGTCATGTCCTGAAACGTAGCCGTCCTGACCAAAATATCAAAACAAATGTTTTGTTAGGTTATGGGCGTCTAGAAATGACAGTAGGCTGTACATGTGACGCGTGGGCCATATGAACGGACGTGGAATAGGTCAATTAAAAGTTACGGAAAATACACTAACCAAACTAAACGGTAGTTTAGGTCTGAGGTTAGGGTCTTCACCGGATGTACCCGACGCCGACGTCTGTTGGTCGTTGGGCGGGTCAGAGTTTTTGTACGTCGAACAAACGAACGTAAGACCGACGTTAATGGTATATTGCGTTGCATTATTTGACGTCGCAAGATCGTTAAAAAAACGGACGTATATTTGATAACGTCGGTTTTGATATGAATGCGACGTCGCTTAACGCATAATCAATCTTGCAACTTAAAATTCCACTAAATCCGACGTCGGTTCAGGTCACATTAGGTTGTAAGTCATATAAATGTTTCTTGGGAAGGTAATACATTTGGCCCAACAATGTTCAACTGATTTGATGCCATCACTGAAGTCTGATTTATCCAACTCGTCAAAATAGGCGTTTGTAGCTGCAATGACTTCTAAATCTGCGGAAAAATTTTTTCCAGCAAGAAATTTTTTTAGGTTTGGAAACAAATAAAAGTCTGACGGGGCTAGGTCTGGCGAATAAGTTGGATGGTTTAACAGTTCGAAGCCTAGCTGATGGATTTTAGCCATTACAAGAGCGGACTTGAGTGGCAAGGTGCATTGTCCTGATGAAACAAAATTTTCTTTTTTGCCAAACCTGGGCGTTTTTCGCTCATATTCTGCTTGAGCTGGTCCAGTAAGTCGCTGTAGTACTCTGAATTTATTGTTCTTCCTTTTTCGAGATAATCTATGAGGAGTATCCCTTTAGCTTCCCAAAAGACCGTTGCCTTGACCTTTCCAGCAGACGGTACTGCCTTTGCCTTCTTTGGAACTGGTTCGTCTTTTGCCGTCCATTGTTTGGACTGTTGCTTAGTTTCAGGGGTATAATGATGAACCCATGTTTCATCAACGGTAATAAATCTACGCAAAAATTCCCCTGAATCACGTCTAAATAGTGCCAAATTCTCCTCTGAAATGGTTAGACGCACGAGCTTTGGATCTGGCGTGAGCAAACGCGGCACCCATCGGGCGGATATCTTTCTCATACCTAAAACTTCACATAAAGTATGGTGAACTTGCTCTTTTGATATGCCCACAGCCTCAACTACCTCTTCCAGTCTTAATCTGCGATCTTTTAGAATTCGTTTGTGAATGGTTTGCACCATTTCTTCAGAAGTTGCCGTTTTTGACCTGCCAGAACGCGGAGCTTCATCAGTGCTAGTACGACCACGTTTAAAGTCCGATACTCAGGTTTTAACTGTGGTATAGGAAGGAGCAGATTCCCCTTGTGTAGCATCTTAGTTCAGCTTTTATTTCCGTCGGCGATCACTCTTGATATGAAAATATATTATCACGGCTCTTATCTCGTTTTTTTCATCTTTTAAAATTGACACACTGTATAAACTTTCAAAATAAGCAGGACACCAACTGTTAGCTCCCGCTAAATTTCGCGGTTGTTTTGAATTTTTAAAACCACACAATTGGATGACGGACAGAGTACATTTTCGCGCATTTTGACATGCGCACCAAGAATCAGGGAGATCCTTTTCTACCGCCTCGAGAAAATGGCGTGTTAATTTACTTTCTCCAATTATTACAAATTTCGACACTTGAAAGTGCTCGATTTTGGTGTACTGAAGCATAGAACTGGAAACTTCGGCCCTTCAGCTGCGTGGTGCCATCATAAGATCAAGACAGGGGCCCCTGGAACGTGGAGAAATTGGCTGCAAACTGGTGAGTGCTTTGTTTCTGATTTCCGTTGTGTGGTACCAACAATTAACCTATGGACCTTAATTATTTCGTGATTTCATATCAATATATTTATGTTTGTTCGCGCTTCATTTAATAAAATATATACAGTCCACTGCAGTTATCGTTTTTCTAATTGCGGGCATACACCAACTACTTGACGCACTCACTTTAAACTTCGAGCGTATACTGATCATAAGCAAGGCTACACAAACATGTTGGAACACGAAAGCAAATCGGACCTGCTATAGGCTAGGCAGGAAACTTCATCCCATCCTCGTACACAATGTAAAAGTAATCATGTTCAATAGGACAAACATTTTGAAAATCTAAAGAAAATTTGTTTAATTTAAACAAATACTTACAAATATTGGGCAAATTTTTCATTCTCTGACGGGAGACCCTTAGACCCCCATCAAAGAGACCTTCATCGGGTAAATAGAAAACCCCCGAACTGGGTTTTCGCTAATTGTGTCTAGGTGGTTCGGTGTAAAGCTTTAGTCAACAACCGTATTCAAATGCCCAATTTTTTTATTTGTCCCATATTTAATTTTAATTTTTTTTTACCATTAATAACATATAGGTATCAAAGATTTACACCAACCCCTAACTTATTAAATCTGTTAATGCCATCATCGGCTAAGTATGGTGGAGGCTTAAGTGTGAACTAATTTGCTGAAAAAGTCACCGTCAAAGTTTTTTGTGAAGCACATTTTTAAAACCGACTAAACAGATCAAAAAATTGGCACCACGTACAGGGTGTCCCAAATTGGGCACTTTTAGGGGGTTTAAGGTACTTCTAGGGGAGACAGAGAAAAACTGACCACGCATTGCGAGACTCAAATTTCAAGAGAAGACTTATAGTGAAAACCGCATTTTGAAATATCGTCTTGTCTTTGAGCTACGGGGGCTTTTTGAAAAGTCTGCATTTTTGAAGGGGGTCTATAACTTCGTTATTAGTGGAAATTTTGATTTAGAGTAAATTGCAATTTTATAGACTTTGTCACGAGGAATTCACCCGCTAAATTATATTTTAACTGTCACTTTTAGTTTTTGAGATATGACATAAAGTTGCATTTTTTCTTATAAAATGGCCTATATTTTAATTAATTTTCGAATTTGTCATTGAATTCTTTTCAAAATGATGTATCATATGTCATAGTTTGATTAAGCGGTTTAGGAGATATTCAGCTTTTTCACTTATTTCTAGTGCGCTATGATTTCCTGCTGAGGCAGGTAAAGGCACTCCAGTATTTTTATTATTTTACACAGTCACAAATATAGTAAGGCTGGTTTGGCAAAATTATAATTCAGCTGACGGCCCTCAAAGCCTTGTTATAAAAAGTTTTAAAAAATGATACATATTTCAAAATAAAATTAAAACGCTTTTGTGCAAAATAATTTCATATCAAAGCGTAATGTCAAATTGTTTAAACAATTGAAAACAATGACAAAACGCCAAGACGCAAGGCCAACTTGATTTGCATAGTATAAGACAGAACAGACAGGAGCATTGACGTAGGATTTGACCGCAAGGCTATCACGTCAATGGCGCATGACGTCATTCAACGCACACTAGACAAAAATAAAAATCTTTAATTATCTCCGAAACCGCTTAATCAAACTATGACATATGATTACATCGTTTTGAAAAGAATTCAATCACGAATTCGAAAATTAATTAAAATATAGGCAGAAAAAATGCAACATTATATCATATCTCAAAAACTAAAAGAGACAGTTAAAATTTAATTTAGCGGTTGAATTCCTCGTGACAAAGTCTATAAAATTGCAATTTACTCTAAATCAATAATTCCAATAATAACGAAGTTATAGACCCCCCTCCAAAATGCAGACTTTTCAAAAAGCCCCCGTAGCTCAAAGACGAGACGATATTTCAAAATGCGGTTTTCACTATAAGTCTTCTCTTGAAATTTGAGCCTCGTAATGCGTGGTCAATTTTTCTCTGACTTCCCTAGAAGTACCTTACACCCCCCAAAAGTGCCCAATTTGGGACACCCTGTACAGGGTGATTCAAATTGGGCGCTTTTACACAGTGTGTCTGAAGGAAGTATAGCTTACATAAAAATGGTTCCAAAAACTAATTGCACATTTTGAATATGGACTCTTTCCTGACTTCAAAACGATATTCATATAAATCCTAGCTGATCCTCTTCTCGAAATTTTATAAATATTTTGCCATTTTTCTAGTTAGTATAGGCGCTGGCTCCTGTCACGTGTGGCCTAACATGTGCGCTCAGTTTGACTGCGGGGCATTGTTAAGTTACCAATAGGTGTATAAAAAAAAGTTTGGTCACGTGGTCGAAGTCATGGTCGTTTGGCCGCCATCTTTGAAAATTGCCGCCAAATTGATAGATTTTTTTGTTTAAACTTATCTTCCTACCCAGTCATCCGATTTTGAGTTTTTTAAGGCTTGTTATACTGCCTTTTTAAAGGAAAATAAATTTTGCTATTACAGATTTTTTGATAAATCACGTAGTTTTTGAGATATAGCAAGATTATTAGTATTTCCGCTCGCAAAAGAATTACCCATGCTCATTTTATTGTAGCTACAATATTATTGACATTTGTTTTTTTTTTGTTACATAAAAGGCTTTAAACCTTTCACAGAAGAGGATATTGACTTTATGTTTTTAAAGTTCGATGGATGGTACCCCTAAAGACTGCCTTAAAGAGGGTGGTTTCTAAAACTGTCCCCAAGATTATACAAAAAGTGAATTTGCAGCGAAACGATGCATCCCAGCGAAAAACCGTAATTTTTTTATAGTACTTTTAATTCCGCTTCTTTTGATCGTTGTCATATCTTTTACAATTTTTAAGAAAAAAATCGATTCTGGAGCGAAAACATGGAATTTTTACAAAATTCTATATTTTAGCTGGCTTGTACATCTAACTATCAGAGCTAGGATGCAGTGATACATCAGAAGAAGCGAAATTAAAAGTACTATAAAAAAATAATTTTATAGTTTTTCGCTAGGATGCATCGTTTCGCTGCAAATTCACTTTTTCAATAATATTGTGAACAGTTTCAGAAACCACCTTCTTTAAGGCAGTTTTTAGGGGTACCATTCAACGAACTTTAAAAACATATAGTCACTGTCCTCTTCTGTGAAAGGTTTAAAGCCTTCTATGTAACAAAAAAAACAAATGTTAATAATATTGTAGCTACAATAAAATGAACATGGGTATTATTTTAACTCTTTTGCGAGCGGAAATAATAATAATCTTGGTATATGTCAAAAACTACGTAATTTATCAAAAAATGTGTAAAGACAAAATGTGTTTGCCTTTCAAAAAGAAGTAAAACATGCTTTAAGAAATTAAAATAGGACCACTGGGTAGGGAGATACGCTTAAACAAAAAAAATTTTAATTTGGCGGCCATTTTCAAAGATGGCGGCCAAACGACTACGAGTTCGACCACTTGACCAAACTTTTTTTATACTGCTATGGGTGCTTAACAAAGCCCCGCAGTCAAACTGAGCGCACATATTAGGTCGCATGTGACGAGCCAGCGCCTAGACTAACTAAAAAAAATGCAAAAAATTGAAGTCAGGAAAGAGTCCATATTCAAAATGTGCAATTAGTTTTTGGAACCATTTTTATGTAACCTATACTTCATTCAGGCACACTGTGCTTAAGTGGGACAGGGTACTTCTATGGTAGACTTAGCCCCAGTTCTTTGCGAGCCTCAAATTTTAAGACAAGACAAGGAAAAACTGGATTTTGATATATCAACCCGTTTTTGCGCTAGGGCTTTTTGGAAAGTCTGTATTTTGGATTGGGGTCTAACTTTTTAATTTTTAAAAATTTGTTGTTGGTGTAAACGGCTTGTTTGTAGGGATTTTTAAAACTTAATGCATTAATCAAACTAAATTTTATCTGACATTTTTAGTTTCTGATATATAACGCAAAGTTATATTTTTAACAAAAATTTTTTTTAAAACGATGTTTTATTTTTGTTTATTTTTTATATAGTTTTTTTTTCTTTGTATTTTTTATAATTTTATATCTTTTTAATTTTTTATTAAAAACTGCGTTAAAAAAGTATATGTTATATATAATAAAAGATATATGGATAATATAAAAAAAATACAAAACAAACATAAAGTGTGACAGATCATTATATAAGGAAATTTTATGAGGATTTCGAAAATCATGTAGAAAAAACTAAAAGTGACGATTCGACAATTGCATTAAACTTTAAAAACCCTACAAACAAGCAATTTACACCAAACAGAAAATTTAAGAAATCAAAAAGTTAGACCCCAATCCAAAATGCAGATTTTTGAAAAAGCCCCCGTAGCAAAAAAACGAGTTGATATATCAAAATGCGATTTTTATTAACAATCTTGTCTTGAAATTTGAGGCTCGCAAAGGGGGTTGGTTTTCCTCTGTCTCCCCTAGAAGTACCCATTCGCCATTAAAAGTGCCCAATTTAAAATCACCCTGTACAGAGTGGTCCAAATTGGACACTTGATAGGAAACGCCTATTTCTAGAGGAGACTTACTTACTTACATGTTACGAGCTCGATTTTCGTAAAAAAATTAATGCCGAAAACCTCACATCGATATCTTGAACTACTTACAAAATATAGGGTGGTTTTCAATTGGGCGCATTTTCGACCCAACTTGTTTATTTATGAATATTTTTTGTTTCTCTAAAAACATTTTTTAGGCACTTTTTTATGACCAATCCAACTGTCAAATTAAATTTTCTTTCACTTTTGGTTTTTGAGATATTAGATAAAGTTTGTATTTTTCTTACGGAATGACCCTTTTTTTATTCGATTTTTCAAATTAGCGTAAAATTTCCTTTAAAATGACATGTCACACTTAATATTTTATTGTTTTTTATATTTTTTAATTACCTCTTAATTTTTTTTTTACTTTGTTGAATGGGTTTAAAATATTTTAAAATTATCAAATTAAAAAAATATAAAAAAAATCAGGAGGTAATTAAAAAATAAAAATATAAAAAACAATAAAAAAATTAAATATTAAGTGTGATACATCATTTTAAAGGAAATTTTCCGCTGATTTCAAAAATCAAATAAAAAAAGGGTCATTCCGTAAGAAAAATACAAACTTTATGTAATATCTCAAAAACTAAAAGTGACAGATAAAATTTAATTTGACAGTTGAATTGCTCCTAAAAAAGTGTCTAAAGAATGTTTTTACAGATATAAAAACTATTCATAAACTAGTTACGGGGGTGGGTCAAAAATGCGCCGAATTGAAAACCACCCTATATCTTGTAAGTAGTTCAAGATATCGATGTGCGGTTTTCGGCATTATTTTTTTAACAAAAATCGAGCTTGTAACATGTAGGTTAGTTTTTTTCTATCTCCTCTAGAAATGTGCGTTTCCTATCAAAAGTGTCCAATTTGGACCACTCTGTACAGCTATTCATAAGATCCAGTCTTTCTGGGTGTTAAACTAGCTTTATTTTTGTTGAAAATGAAATTCTCCATTAATATGTAAAAACTACGTTACTTTACTGCTGCCGTTTTTGAGATATGTACGATTTTGTTTCTTAAAAATTGTCACAAAGTTTGACGAAATGTCAAATTTTGTTGAAAATCGGTAATTCTCAATCTAAATTTGAAAACCGCGTTTCGCTAGCTTCTGTGGTTCGTAAGATATGATTTTATAAATATTTTTTTTTATATCTCAAAAACTGCGACTCTGACGAACTTTGACGTTATGACGAATTTTGTTGAAAATATAATTCTTAATCTAATTTTGACCAAACCGCGTTTTGCTATCTGTTGTGGTTCCCAAATTAGGATTTTTTATACATTTAAATTCTCGTATTACCCCCTTGCAGGGTTCAAAATTTTTGGGCCATTATCGCTTTTTGAGTTATCGTCTCCCAGACACACCGTCACAAAATTTGCTAGTTAGGCCTTTGGAATAAAATTAAATAGTCCTATGGTATGAATGGCTAAATAGCAGTTGCGTATTTTTTTAAATATGTCAGTTAAAGTTAAAATCGATCAACATTTTTATGGGCTCCATTTTTAGCATAATTATTGTTATTTTTAACATTCTCTTGGAGGTGGAGGTAAATGATATTGTCGCTTACAACTAAAAAGAAAAAAATTGAGAAAAATACAGACGACAATCAATCATGATCAAACTTTTGATTGTTTCCGTTTCTTTTATAATATAGTTTTTTATACTTTTTACTATTTTTTATTAAAGTACTCATTCTGCTTTTCTTTTTATAAGAGTTTTTCAAAAAGGTATTATTCCATGCAAGAAATAAAAGTTGGCGGTGGTTTCAAAAAGCTAAAATAAAACTGAAAATCGTCATTAAAAATAATCTCATTCGACGTATTGTTTTATTTATTTCCTCATTCTGTAGCTGATGATGGCATTGATGAATCTCATGGCACATACTTTTGTCGTGAACTTGGATTATGATATTCAAAACGTATCTGACAAATTTCTTGGGGTTGTAATAAGTAACAGTGATCTCATGTTGAACGAAAAAATAATATACCCATCAAAATGGTCTAGAGGACAAACTAATTAGTGGAAAATTGTTTGTTAAATTAACAATATATTTTGAAAATACGTATTGTTAAATTTCAACAAATCTGGAGGTTTACGTATGTGTGAGGTTTACGAAAATAAAATATAAGAGAAATAAAAATAGTTTTATGCAGGTAGTAAAACAAAAATTAAAAAGCCATCGAAATAATTCTTAATAAGTTTATAGTTTTTTTTAATTAAAACAAAAAATAATTTTTCTGTTAAAAAGGCGGTTGTTGAACCCTTTGCATAAAACGACGTGTTTTTTTGTTTTTATAATTTTAGAAAACCTCCAGATTTGTTAAATTTTATTATTTTTAAAGAATATTATCATATTAACAATTAATCAAAAAAAAATATTAAAAAATGGGTGAAACCCATTTATTCATTGAACTAGTGAAACCAAATCGAACCAAGGAAACTAAATCCATGACGGGACGAAAAGGTCCACCGGTCTATAAGGAAGAAAATCCTTTCGTCACAGTTTAACCAGACCATGCTATTACCGTCTTCAAGGCGTCGGCGTCGGTTAGGAACCGAAAACAATAAGTTAACAAAGTATACAAGGCAGCGTCAAAGGGGTTAAGTCAACCACAGACACCGCTGTTAAGGAAAAAAGGCATTGTCATCCTCAGTGTGGCTTGTCTGAGTACAGTAAATGAAACTGACTACAAGATACAAAGTAAATCAAAAAGAATGAAAAAATAGGTGAAACCCATTTCTTGAGTGAAACGACAGCGCACCAAGGAAACTCCATGACGGGACGAAAACCACCGGTCTATAAGGAAAAAAATCATTTCGTCACAGGCCGTATTCAAGGCGTCGCACTTTAGTCTGAAACCCCAATATTTTGGCCAAAAATAGCAAAAACTAACTTAACAATAAAACTGTTTGGTTACATATTTTGTAAAGCTAAATAATGGCACCTTAAAATTCCAGTATAACTGGCTTCATTGCCAAAGCAGGCTTCGAAATATCGTTGTTTGAATTTGACATTTCCTGACAATCAGCAATTGTTTTTTATTGTTCATTATTTTTGACTAACTTTAATGTGCTATTTCTAAGAAGTGCGAAGAGTTATAAAAAATTTTAAAAATGGCTTTTTTAACCAAAGGTAAGAAGATTATTTTTTGATAATTTTAGTCACAGGGATTTTAAACCTATTCTTTAAATACCAATGATACAAAAATTGTGCCAGAAGTGTATGAATATTTTTTTCTCGATATTTCATTGGACTAACAAAAAAGCTTTCAGGAACTTTCATATTAGTTTTTGTAAAAATATTTTCGTCCTGATATGTACTTTCCGGGTACATACACTGTTGGTGCGAAAAGGTGCGATAGTCTCCAAATTCGTTATTAAACATGACCGTACATATTCTGATAAACACAAAGTACCTATTCTAGTGCATTTTAATGTGTGTTTTCGTGTGTCTTTTATATAGATAGTAATAAGCAAAGTACCTTTAAAGAAGCAAAATGAATCATAGATATCAAAACTCCTGTCTTAGCAATGAACTTTAAAAAACAAGGGAAAAATTCAAGATGGTCGCCAAAATAGATAGGAAATTAGTAGAAACTGCAAACATTTAACATCGGTTTTGAAATATTTGGAGCATCTAAATTCAAATATAGAATAATTTTTACTGGGGGAGGAAAAGAACAATTTAGAATGGTGGGGGGTTAACTAGGTTAAAAATTATTAAGGTGGTGAAACAAAAAAAATAGTTTTTAATTATTTAACTTGCTCCTATTACCTCCCAAACTAAAATGTGATGATCAATATAAATTTATCCGGAATTTAAATCATTCATCGGATTCATTCTCTCTTTTTCACCCTGTATGTGGAGGTAAAAACTTCACTTTTTAGGAACATTAAAAGTTTTTAATGCAATATTAGGTATTCGCTGAATCCAACCAGAACAAGAAAAACTGTTTAGCATCCCCCTGCATGGGGAGGCGTGGGAGTGGGAGTCTAAAAATAAATTTTGTATGGAACTTACTATAGGCACGACTAAACTTCTATATGCATTTTTATTTTAGTGTCTACGGCTTCTCCTCTTAGGGAGGAAAAAAGGTTGCTCTCGCAAGGTCGTATCCAACCCAAAACAGAAGAAGAGGGGGCAGGTTTCTGAATTCCATGACTTTAATTTAGAGGGGGGGGAATTCATATTCTAATTGAATTTCAATGTCCGATTTTAAAGAAACCTGGTTAAAAAGGGGCCCAGCTCAACAGCTGCCCTTCTCCCCCCCCCCCCTCGGATACGCATTTGTGCTAAGGGTGACTTAGGGGATAATTGAGTGAAATATTTTTTTTATTGTCTTCGTTGAATTTAGCAAATAGAAATATTTCCATGATAAACTGTTCATGTCCATTAAAAGTTTTGACCCCCAAATAAACGGAGTAAAAGGGGGGATTGGGTTACTGAATGGTTACAAAACTTTTTAATCCTTAAATTTTAGTTCTGCGGACCAACATACTTAAGAATATATATTTTGAATTTTTATAATCGATCAAATTTACCTCCCTAATAGGGCTAATAGGGGCAAATTCGATAATTGACACATTTTTTGGGGGAACTGGACTGCAACTTATAATTTTTTGTGAGGCTGTGTAATTTGCAGACCATATTAAAAATAATACACTTTTTTAAAGGGCTTTTAGGCAGTATAAATCATGAAAATGGTGGTAGCATGAGTGGGGGGGTAATAAAAAATATTTTTTAATTGTATATTAGCAATTCAGACTTCTTTATTGATTTGCGTTTAAGTAATTAGCGAGTTGCAAACTGCAAAAGTCTATTTTTGGCCAAAATATTGATCCCTCGGACCATAGTGCGTCGGTTCGGAACTGAAAACATTGAGTTAACAAAGTATAAAAGGCAACTTCAACGGGGTTACTGTAGTCAGGCAAGCCACGCTGAGGATGGAAATGTCTTTTTCCAAAACACCGGTGTCCGTGGTTGACTTTACCCTTTTAATTATAATAATAATAATGGGTTATTAATTACTTTGTCCCCTAGATCATTTTGATGAGTTTATTTAATTTGTATGTACTGAAACCCTTTTTTCTTTTTAGTTTTTTCTTTCAGAATTTGATAAGGATGTTATGTGTATAAAGTGTAATTAAGAGCGTATAATATTTTTAAATATTAAGGGTGCATTTTCCAACCATTATCAGTTTTGAATTTGCTTAGGGTGCGTGCCCATTTAAGAGAAATACAGAGAATTTCTGGCACATGGACACATTTTAGAGAGTAACTGTCAAACAGCTTCGATCGGCTTAGACAGCGCGCCAGATTGAATTTAATGTCGGAGAGTAACTCTCGAACTTCCAATCGATTTCGAATTACGATAGTCTAGTAGCAAAAGTATCAGAACAGCGAAAGAGGGCTACTAAAAAACTCTAAGGAACACCCAGAAAACCACAGAGCAGATATAAGGTGTTTTTAAAAATCCACGATTTTGACTGACCAAAAGTTCTCATGGGCTTAAACCGATTCTATGACTGGTTTTCGAGATACAGTGGCGGGTATGGGGCTCTTCCAAGTTGCGAATAAATTGAAATTTTGTAAAACTTAAACTTTAAAACAAAAAAGTGATCAAAATAATTGATTTTTATATTTGATGACAATGCTAGACAGTGGTAGCATGGTCTGGTTGAACTGAGTGTTGAGGACGTTATGCCAGTTATTATTATTTATATATATATATATATATATATATATATATATATTCTTATTTTTCTTTCTTTAATTTCACTTGTTGTTTATAGTTTTAGGTCCTTGTATTATTTTGCAACTTGGCATTTGATAACAATGAACTTGTTTTAAATTATTTATTTTGTTGCTATGCTGTAGGAACAAAATACACATTTAATTTCTAATAAGTTATAAAATATATTTAAATTAATTGTAATATTAATACTTTTTCAGTACCCCCGGTAGATAAAGTATGTCACAGTCAATTACTTTTATCAATTTTTTGTATTAAAGTTTAAGTTTTACAAAATAATTTCATTAAAAGTTTCACGGGCAAGACCTCAGAGGTAAAGGTAGCTACAGGGACGCGTTTCTGCCCTCAGAGGTAAAGGTAGCTACGGGGACGCGCTTCTGCAAGACCGTGAAACTTTTTTGTTAAGACTTTATACCTCGTGAACTTCCTTCAAATTTAAAAAAATCCAGGGCTCAGGCTGTTTTCTGGGAGCAGATTATATCTGTCTCCGTCGCGACGTCAAAATTAGCCTCAAAACCGAGGCAACCCTGACCGAAGCTGCAAATTGACAGTTGGTCTCTCCTCAGTAAACACCATATTTCATATTTCTTTTTCAGTTACCCACATCATCATTTCATCTCCTTCCATTTTATGGTTATGCTCGGGCTGAATGAAGCCTAATGAGGCAGAAACGCGTCCCCGTAGCTACCTTTACCTCTGAGGTCTTGCCCGTGAAACTTTTTTGTTAAGACTTTATACCTCGAGAACTTCCTTCAAATTTAAAAAAATCCAGGGCTCAGGCTGTTTTCTGGGAGCAGATTATATCTGTCTCCGTCGCGACGTCAAAATTAGCCTCAAAACCGAGGCAACCCTGACCGAAGCTGCAAATTGACAGTTGGTCTCTCCTCAGTAAACACCATATTTCATATTTCTTTTTTAGTTACCCACATCATCATTTCATCTCCTTCCATTTTATGGTTATGCTCGGGCTGAATGAAGGCTAATGAGGCAGAAACGCGTCCCCGTAGCTACCTTTACCTCTGAGGTCTTGCCCGTGAAACTTTTTTGTTAAAATAATTTCAATTTATTCGTATTTTGGGTGAGGAGCATACCCGCCACTGTATTTCAGAAGTCATAGGATCGTTGTGAGCCCATGAGAACTTTTTATTAGGATATTGAGATCTACAACATACTAAAATTTCATTAAAATCGTGGATTTTTTAAAATCACATTTAAGGTGTCAAATTGACAACAGTTAGTTGACAGCTGGCATATGTTATTAATCTGACATTATTTTTGATTGCATCAGATGAAGCCATCTATTAAAATAAAAACCCGATGGCATCACGCCCACAAGTGACAAGAGAAGAAGGGGACATAACCGAACTTTTTCATTTTTTACCTTCAAGATATTCTGATAGCCCTTGAGGTACCTAATATTAAAATGAGATTCTGCCTGAATCCTTTAAGTTTTATTGGGCAACTTTCAAAGATTTCTCATTATTTGGTTTCTTTTTTCATTCCCATCAACTTCGGCAATATCTCCTTGGACATTTTCAATAATTTGACAATGTTATGTAACACGCAAGCCGCTACAACAATATACTTATAATATTCTCTATTATAGATGTGAAGGTTCCTCGTCTAAATCCTCGGATGAGGAACTCCTACCCTCCAATAGCTTGAGCGCAATAGCCCTATTTATTGCAGACATGCAGTTTTTTTAACTTGAGTCTCACTGAAAAAAAGTGAGGTTATGTAATCCATCAAAACCTTCCACCGACTCCTAGACCCGGTTATAGTAGATGGCATCATTTGATGGCATCGGAAATCCATCAGAAAAATATAGTGACTTGATTGATGGATGGTGGATTCCACCGGTTACTGTATGATGGAAAAAAAATTCCCCAATCTCATGAGGACACGCACCCTTAGTAAGTCTTGACTATATGATGATATATCTGTACAAGAAACAAGAAAAGTAAATTTACGCCGCTAACAACTTAAAAGTGACTGCAAAATGCAGGCAGACATTTTAAATTTGGGCGAAAAAAATTGCGAATAGGATGGCGCTACAGTAGCGATATCTAAAGGTGACGTCACATTAACAATTGAATAAAGCTACGCAAGCTTTTAAAATATATCATAACTTTTAAACCATTTGTTCTATTTTTATGACACTTAAAAGATGTATTTTTAACGAAAAAGTTTCACCGGCAAATCCTCAGGTAAAGGTAACTCGGAGACACTGCGTTTCGGCCTCATTATCATGATTATTAAATTCTCAAATTGAATGTTAGTACACTGGTCAGCTTTCTCTCTCAGTTTTAACAAGTTCCCAACGAAAGCCTCAAACCATCAGTATAATTCAATGCCGGTAGGGATATTTTCCCTCGGAGTAGTTGTTTCTGGTGCTTTCACACAACTTATGCTCTACACGGAGCTATCGCTTACATTCACCTGAGGATGGCCCAAAAGGTCGAAACCGGTCCGGTCGTGGATTGGCATGAAACATTTGTTCCTGACTATCAGGACGTGTTCCAGACGGGGATCACTCGTATCCTCGTGATCGACGTTGGAGAAAGTGAAAACCAAACAGTTTTAATATTTCAATACTGTCTATAAGTTAGCAGAGCTATCTTAAAATTGCAGTTGCCTATATCGGCCCTAATTTTACAAAAGGGCGTATATCATAAAATGAAAAAAGAAACCAAAATCATTTTTATCGGTTTTTTTCAGGTAAAATGCGTTGCTCTTTTAACTCACAATGTGGCGTATATGTAGTTCTAAGATCTGTGATATGAGAAATATAACCTGGGGCGTATATTGTTAAAAGTTTTAGTAAAATATCTATTTATTTTTTCATATACGCCCGTTTGTAAAATTAGGGACGATATATACAGGGTGTTTCCTAATTGAATGTCAATATTTATATGGGGTGATTTTTGGGCTCATTTTAAGAAAAAAACTCCATATGAACATACGTCCTAAACGTCTTACCCTTTGAGATACAGGGTGGTAAAGTTTTTAAAAATAAATCTTTATTAGCTACAATACCAAGTGAAGTGTACTTTTTAAATCTGTATTCAATTATGAGCAAATTTGATCTCTTGAATTACCTCGCACTACTACTATACTATAGTAGTGTGAGCCATGGTGATCCTAATTTTTTCGAGAAAAAAAAAGTTGCTCCGATTTTAAAAATTTTTATATATCTTTGCGATTTAGATGATTTTGAAACTTTTTTGTTGCTCTGTCTGTCTGTCTGTATATCTGTCTGTAACGACCAGCGCGCATAACTCAAAAACGGATTTTCCCGATTTTAATGAAATTTGGTACCTAGGCTGGGTTGTGGGTCGAGATGGTCCCATTTAAAAATTAACAAAATCCATTGAACACAAGCCAAATAAAAGGGTGGGGGAAGATTTCAAAAATTAGAGTTTATGTAAAAATATGGCGTGTGTGATATCAAACGAAAGGTAATTGAGTCTAGAGTTAAACAATATACATTTTAGTTTATTTTAAAAAAAGAGTGGGGGTAAATTTCAAAAATTAGAGTTAATGTGGAAATATGGCGTTTGTGATATCCAACGAAAGGTAATTGAGTCTGGAGTTAAACAAAATACATTTTAGTTTAAAAAAAAGGGTGGGGGTAAATTTCAAAAATTAGAGTTTAAGTCAAAATATGGCTTGTGTGGTATCAAACGAAAGGTAATTGAGTCTGGAATTGAATAAAATATATTTCAGTTTTTAGTAATATTAGCTCACACGTACACTATAACTATAGTACCTAGTGTGAGCTTAAGTGCCCATAAATTGGCAGAGTATTTTTTAGTCCGACGCACGGGTTTCTACTAAAAAAATAAAATCTACGTGTCTCTGCATGATGATATTGTTATATTAACGATATTGTTATGATCATGCAGAGAAACGGTTTTTATTTTTTTAAGCGAAAACCGTGCATCGGATTGAAAAAAAATCAAGTAATCAACTTTGGTTAGAAATGATTGGGGATTTCAAAAATAATTTTTATTTCAGAAAAAATCAGTGGCGTACCATCAATGTCTGCCAAAATAGGCAGGTCAAATTACGTACGAACGCCACCGATGGAAATTAAAAACAAAGTGATACATTAAAAAATGCCTCTTGATTCATAGTACATTTATGACATATTTCATTAAAATATCTGAAGTGGTATTGTAGATATTAATAATAAATGATTTATTTTTGAAAACTTTACCACCCTGTATCTCAAAAGGTAAGACGTTTAGGACATATGTTCATATGACGTTTTTTTCTTAAAATGGGCCTAAAAATCACCCCCATAAATATTGACATTCAATTAGGAAACACCCTGTATATATGTATTTATTCATTGCACTTATGCCACTAAATTCTGCCCGTTATTTATGTATTTCGTTTTACAAACAAAACTTTATCTGGATATTACGCCACTATTAGGAAAGGAAATTTTTTAATTAAGAAACCACTGCGTTTTTCCTAGAAAAAGAAAAATGACTAATTTGCCAGTGGTTTATAAGGAAAAATAAATATTTGCCTAAAAAATTTTAAAAACTTATCTTAAAATAAAACAGAGCGTTTTGTAAATTTTCTTGGCAGTACAGATACACGTTATAAAGGCGTTAAGACATATTCTGTCTAAAAACGTAATATAAAACAGAAAATCAGGCGCGCCCTTTAGATTTTTGTTTTTTTTTTTACTAACTTTTGGTGTTTGGGTTTTACTGTCGAAATAACAAGACTGAATTAGATTTAAAAAATTTTTAAGGATGGTTAACAATTTTTAAATGTGAAAGTAAGAAAAAAGAATAATTGATAGCATATTTAATTGGAAAAAATGTATAGCATAATGCAAGTTGCACTTGCGAGAGCATTTGTATATTTTATAACAGGAGCCCACTTCAAACTGTATTTTGACGAATTTTTATCAAAAAGACATAAAGGCTATTTTGTGACTAATTGACTAAAATGTCCATTGGAATATGCTATTAATGAGGTTTTCTCCAAAGAAAACTTAAAATAAAACTTAAGCTAAACGAGTTTTATTTTCATTAGGTTAAAAATGTATGCAAAGAATATTTCTTTATTTACGTTTACTTTTTTAAAATAATTTGTGTCTACGCGGATTACAAATATTCTTTAAATATTGATTTGCAATATGCCTATGTATATTTGTTTTGTTTTGTAAAAAATATTGTTAAAATAATGGAAACAGAGATTTTTGTAATATATATAATTTTATTGTTATTGACTCAATAAATATTTTAAAACAAAAATGCAGAAGTTGGTTTTTTAGGTCTACCATATGTTAAAAAATATTAACACTCGCTGCCTTCTAGTATTAGAACAGGAACAGTTCACTTTCTGACACGTTAACTGCCATGAGTACCTAATGAAACTCCACCATGACTTCTCATGTGTTGGCAACAAGTTCTCGCCACATTTGGGTTTTATCTAGTTTATTTTATTACTTAAGACTAGCTTCTTAGCTACAGAGCTGTCACAAGTACATTATGAAAGTACTTCAAGTACAAGTACCAAGTACATTAGTATTTGTAAAAGTACTTGAAGTACAAAGTACATTTTCTTTTCAAATGTACTTCAAGTACCAAGTACATTATAAAAGTACTTGATTTTCCCCAAGTCTTTTACTTTTACAATAAAAGTACTTCAAGTACTTTAGATATGTCAAAAAATGAGAAAAATGCCAGAAATATCAAAAAGAATGTCAAAAACTTCAAAAAATAACTAAGATGACAAAAATTTTTAAAAAATGTCAAAAACCGTCAAAAATGTAAAACATGTCAAAAATGTTTACAAAATTTTCAACTTGAAAGGTTTTATTTTACCTTGCAAAGTCGCGCTTAAATGCCGCTCAAGTGTTTGATCTCCTGGCGGCGGCTCACGAAGTCAAGTTGCTAAATGTCACCATACACTATCCAGGAAACAGAATAGGGGACAACATTTTTGGGGGTAAGGATGTACGACAGCCCTGAACCTCTTGCCCCTCTACTGGTTTCAGTCTGCAGAAAAAAATGTTTGTCACGTTTTACTACTCCTTTTAAAATTTCATTTTTGCCCCTTAAATGGAGGGGCCATTCCTCTTGAAAAAAAAACTAATAAGTTGAAATATGTCATACACATTAAAACCTGCTGATATGCAATTTAAATGGTAATGGTTTTTAAAATAATTAAAAATTCTTTTACAATTGAAATTACAAAAATGCATTTGAATTACTAAAGTGATTGTTATTATTTGTAAAAAGCTATTTTTCTTTTATTATTTAAAGCAATCCACGTTTCGTACTGAATTTAAGGGGTAAGTTCGGAATGTATTACGAACGAAGAGGGCTCCTAAATTAAGCGTTTTCTAATTTATGAACAGCCCCTTATGGCTTTAGTTAAGAGGGTGGTGATCGGTGTCATTTTATTTGACATTGTCAAGCTGACAGTTTTGTCAAATTACCCAATGGTAGGCTATGGTTTTGTTACTTGTTATTAGGCCGGGAGCGCTTATTTATTAAAATGATATACAGGGTCGCTGTTAAGTATGAAAACAGTCGAATATTTCTTAATCTATGCACAATCTCGAAAAAAGTTTAATACAAAAGTTGTAGGGTTTTTAAAATGCTTACTAAGCTGTAGTTATTTTATTTTTACAGGGTTGGACATTAAGTCGTGGCACAACATCATTGATTTTTTTAGATGGAACACCTGTATATTATTTGAAATTTCATTTCTCCCTTTAATTCTAATCAAACTTCGTTAGCAGATAATATTTAATTTCAACCGTTTCTGAACTATCGAGTTTTTGAGACAATGTGTTTGCATAAGAAATTCGTGGTTTTATTAACAGCAGGCGACAGACAGGCAAGAGTGGAACATATTGTTGGAGGACCATGTCCAAAGATGGATCGAAGAAGGCTAAAGGGAAGAATTGCATTAGTTTTAAAACCTACTAACTCGGAAACTAATTATTTAGGTACACCATATTTTAACTTTGTTTAGAATTCAAGCGGAATTAAAATTATTACTGCTTAGTAGACATTTTAAAACCCTCTACCTCTTTTCGATCTCTTGTATAGTTTATGAAATATATAGCATATCACCGACATATTTTTTTTAGATTTCGAAATCAAATCACCTTTTATTTAATTATGTTTAATAAAGAAAGACGAATAAAGATTGGCTTTAATTTAATCATCTGTTAAATATTGTTCAGGCAAGATTCGGGAAAATCCACTTTCTGGAAGCATTTTATATTACTTTTTGGCAAATGGGCAATTCCCCCTATTTTGACCCCGCTGAATCCGAATATCCCTGTTGCCAACTCGAAATATTGACAGGGGCTGAGATATTCAAGATGGCGGCCAAAATGGCGGTGGAATTTTAAATTGCCGCTGGAAAGCCCAAATTGTCACAGGTGTATATTCAAAATATGTATTTGTATAATTAAAAATAATAACATATTATTTTTTTTTAAATGGCTGCAAAAGCCTCCAAAAACCCCCCCAGACCCCCCAAAATCTGAAAGTTTGAGGTTTTTTCAAATTTTCTTAAAAACTAAGCTAAAAGAAAAATGTATAATATACTTTATTGTAGACAATAAAATTCCCTTTTCAACATGGTATAACTTAATAAAGTTAGACTAATAACAAGCTCTCCAGCGGCGTCCGTTAATTGAAGTAATTAAAAAAAGTTGAAAAAATACCTATGTTTTTTCCAAGATTTATAAAATTTTTTTTAAAACTAATATCTACAGAAAACCATGTATTACATTTTGGTATACTCAATAAAATTTTTATTTTTATAGATAAAACTTCAGGGGCATCCGTAAATTAAATTAATTTTGAAAAAACAGAAAATAAACCATTTTTGTTACACGTTTTATCTAATTTTCTCAAAAACTAAGCTTAACATGAAAAAACTTGTTCTACACTTTTTTGTAGACAGGGAAATTCCCTTTTTAAAATGTGAAACTTGGTGGGGTTTGACTTATAGCAAACTCTCCAGCGACGTTCGTCAATGGGGGTGATTTCAACAAATCATTAAAAAAAAAACATGTTTTTCATACGTTTTATTCAATTTTATTAAAAACTAAGCTCTTTATCAAAAAATGTGTTCTATACTTCGTCATAGCCAATAAAATTTCCTTTCAAACGATGTATAACAAAGTGGAAGTTATTTTATATTTAC